>QVIK01000405.1:18690-36336 GCA_003957845.1 Oidium heveae
TTTTTTTTTTTTTTTTTTTTTTTTTTTTTTTCAAAACAATTTAATGGTCGTTTCCTTGCATTCTTTCCAAAGAGTAATAATCTGTGCAATTCGAATATATATTTATATATATATATATATTTCTACGTAAGTCACTAGTAGATAAATTGTATCTCCAGAGTCAATAATTGAAATTTTATGCAGCAGAAAAGAGTCCTTCGGGATCTTCAAAAATTTTTTTCATTAACGTTATGGAATTATGGAATTATTAATAATTTTCAACGCCATTTTACAGTTAGCCATAGCACTCACTCACTGCACTACTTGGTTTAAAATTGGACTAGTATATCGGAAATACCCCTGCTCATCTAGTGTGAAAAAGTTGCGCTAGTCCTACATATAATGGGGCCCCCCATATTAACTACCAAAGCTTCCCTTCAATAACTTTTTTCCTTGCAAATTAGCCTATTTACTAGTAAATCTCTATCTAAAACTCATCTCTTGTGAATAATCCAAGTATAAGCTTCTAGAAGGATAACAACTTGAATGCATATAATATCATAAGACCATGAAGTTTGCTGGTGGATGCCTTTTTTTCCACAGCACCAGAGTTGCTAGCACAACTTACTTTGAGTAATTTACGGTTACTGTGAGTCGTTCACAGTAGAATGGCGTCGAATTAGCAAAAATTACTATATGGGGTAGAGATGTACTGTAAATCAAGTGTGAATTTTTTGTGTGAATCTTTAGCGCGACAGGTTTAATCAACAAATGAGATTTGTGTAAAATAATTAATATAACAAAAGAGTCGTAATAAGGGCCTAATCCGGGATCGAACCGGAGACCTCTTACATAGTGATAAACCCAAAGCAAGAATTCTACCACTGAACTATCAGGCCCACGATGCTTATCAACGTATTAATGAATATATATAATTATTAATTGTTGAAATTCCATACTGGACTACAGTACAGTTGAGAAAAACATATTTCTGGTCATGAAACTGTGGGCTCTTACATTAATCTTTGTTCATACAAAATTCAAATTCCAAGATAACCTATTTTTAGCCCATATATTCTTGATCTCATCAAGAAATCGTGTTATGATTGTGAGCTGAGCTGGCTAGAGATATGACATTATCTTTGTAATGAAATAAAGGGGTTTTAACTATTTTTAGTAGTGGTCAGTGGATTGAGGTATTGAGTGTATGGGCAGTATCGTATGTATAACCAATTGTGTAGATGAAAAGATGTGGTAGATCGATATTTTACATTATATGTGAAAGCACCTATTTACATACACAGTCATGTTATTCTATAGACTTACCCATCAATTGCTCATTTATTTATCTGTCTATTGTGAACTTAAAATAAACAAAAACGATCACCTGCTATAACTCATACACGGAAATGCAAGAGGAAAAAAGGAGATGCATTTAGCAGCATCAAGATAAGCAAAAGTAATAAGAAAGGATAAATAATACTCAAAAATTCTTTGGCAATTTATTCAGCAGCAAACTTTAGCGATAGCAGTAGCTTTGGTTAAATACTCCTGTCAGTCCGTTACTTTTTTCTATCATCCTATCACGATTTGGTTGATTAATCCATCAATCATGCCTAACATTGTTTAACGAGTTCTTACATATGACGCATGCAAACATTATTTTGTTCAGCTTGCTCCTAAAAGGGGACCACTGAAAATACAAAATATGTTTTGGATAAGCCTATTCCTGTTATGGGGTTTCTATAAAAAACATAAAATTTCTGTCGTGTTGTTTAGAAGCGACGTCCGATCTGACTCTTCTTAGTTTTATCCGCAGTGTGAGGCTATGAAGAGAGATATAACTTTGTATAAAAAAATTAAGAGTAAAATAGAAGTTTTGGCTACCATATGATAGGTAGTAGATAGCATTGTGGCATAAATAATAAAACGAAATTACCATAGGCAGCGGATACGGCAGGCAAGAACTCAGGTTTGAATGGTTTAATAAAGCTAATTAGTGATTTAGACTGCGTTAGAGTTGTATTTAAATACTATTGTGGTCATCAGCGAAGCTAGCCGTATTGGGTAATCTACTACATGCACACCTATATCGTGACATTGGCTTCATTTTGCATGAGTCACAAAGTACTATACTCTCTTAAAAGTGCAAGCCTGCCTTCTCTCCGCCCTAAAATTCAAAAGATAATGTTAGAAGAATTAAGTTCTAACGTTTTTATGATTCTGTCGGAGCCCTATACTGCAGATAGAAATCCTTTGCATGTCTCTCAGTCGGACCCCCCAATCCCCCCCCCTTGCCAACACTTTTCTGCCGGTCGTTTTTTATTTGAAAATATTAAGTGCCGTAAGAATTACTTCGGAATTACATCTTCTACAATCACTATGGCAACGCTTAACGATTGGCTACAATTAGAGCTACTCGTTAAAATGACATCATTATGCCTCTATCAATCTCTGGTTCAGACATTACTCCAGTAAATTCAAAAATTAGGTGCAGCAAAAAAGCATCAAAGCAGTAGTTTTATTTTCAATAAAGGCTTTGGTAAGCAAGATAATTAAGATTTTACAAATTTTACAATATTTAAATGTTCATCCTTCGATCCCTTATGATTTATGTTCATCCATATATGAATTCTATTCAATTAAACTTGCATGTATAGGGGGTTGTTGTATATGGCAAGACCTGATGTGATTATCGAAAAGAAACGGTTGTGAGGTATTAGGAGTATAATGACGAGTTATAGATCCAATTAGATGTATCTTGCCGCTTTAACCAATGGCTTGGATATCCCGTGTTATGTCATGTCCATCTTATACTTGTAATTGTGATTATACCGTGTGAAATTAAGTGTTATCTGATATCAGATCGAGTCCACTAATAATATGAGTCTATCGAGGAGAAGGATATAAATATATAAGAAGTAGATGATTCACCGTGTAAATGGAAGAGGACATTAAGTGTATATTACAATCAGATTAAACATACATTTTTATACCTTGAGCTTTAAACATCATACCTATAAGTTAGAACCATTACACTATTTCCTAACCAATAACCACAATAGGGGTCGACGACTCGATACCTGTGTGTGTGGTATCCCCTGTGAACCTTCGGCTCTCGCTGAGAAGCTGGAGACTTCAGACTGATTAAGAGGTCCCCATCAATTCTGAGCAGAGTTTCTCTTCCCACTTCTTGACATAACGCTCCTGATAACACTTTTGATGATATTGGTAACAACTATGACGTTGAGCAAGAAAAGGGAGAATTTAACTGTGGTTAAAGATATCTTTGTCATCATTCGATATGTGCTATCCACTGCAAGGTGAACAGCAAGCCTACAAGAACAAAGTCCAAGACACTCTCGTTCTTTCGATCAACAAAATCCCGCTCACTACAGTTTCAAATCTGAGACCTACTACCCATGGGAAGTCTCACGGGTGGCTAGAAGGATCATTTAGTGGAAGGTGTAGTGACTGGCTATTAGTGGTCAAGCATAATTTCTGATGATGTATTTTATTGTTAAGTACCCCTGTAGCCGTAGCTAAGCTAGCTAGCCAGGGGGCACAGCTTTTGCTCCAAACAAACATAATAAAATTATTACGTAATATCAGTAGCGCGTCGCACAGGTAATTTCTGCAGTTTCTGGCCATATTATTGGTATGTTTGAGCTGGGAGCACAGATTAGCAATTATCCCTGTATTATAAGACGCTGAAAAGATAGACAAACAACCATGGAGTAGCCTCCTATGGTTGTGGAAGAGGGAGCTCATATTACAATATCTTAACAACTGAAAAAATTAGAAAAATTAATCTGATCCTTTGAAAGCGAAGAGGAAAAATGAAAAACCTGGTACAAGTATCTGCCGCTTTTGATTTATTTTCATGGAACTGAGAGACAAGAGATGTATGTACACAGATTTCAAACAATATTCATTTGTATTAATTGTTTGGATCTGTTTAAAGCCAATCTAAGGCCATAGTTTGAAGAAACAAAAACTTTTAACTGGCATCAAGCCTAGATTAATATACAAAATAAAAGCAACCCGAATCCTTTTTTTTCAGACTAAAACTCCAAATGCATTTAATTCCCCCCACCAAAAAACACGACCAACTTATTATAGTGGAAAAATAAAGTACCACTGAAAACACTATAACATGAAAATACGGTAACAAAGCCAATTTGACTGATTACAAGATAATTTTCATAACAAGTCCACATTTTCAATTTCTTCGCATGGCTTGATTTAATCTGCCGGTTTTGTTTGATTCCTTGCTGTGGCTTCGACTTGACTTAATTTGCGTTGCATCTATTTGATTTTGAGTGTGTTGTGCCATTATTCTGGCGTATGAGTATCGATCATTGAAGGCTTGACGGCTATGCTGTGGACCGAAGTCTGACGATAATAAGGTATTTAGGGACATGGTTGTAGACGATGACATACTGTACGAAGAGTGTTGGATGTCTTGATGTTTTAAAAACGCTGGAGTGCGCGAGCTTTTGTCAAGAAGGACAAATGAGTAGAAATGTTAAGTGAAGATGTTATTTCAATGTCTTTGGTAGTTTGAACGTGTCTTTTTAATTTTCTTTTTTAAGTATTGGTTTGAAGATAGGAGTCAACAGATATTTGAGGAGGGCATCTATCTTTATATAATCACCTTTCTCTTCACGCCAAAGTATTGTAGATGGAGACGATGATACGAACGGAGGTTCCACATGTCATGGGTGTTGGAGCTGTTTCGTCATTAAGTGGAGTTGCGTAAGCGGAGCGAAAGCTTTTTTTTTGTTCGCCTTAGACTTCGGGCAAACACATCCGGTTAGAGAAAAGTGGCCAGCCCCAAACCTGTATAAGCTCAGCTTTTCCTGATTGATTGATTGATTGATTGATTGATTGATTCCACGCGTGATTTCGTTCTTACCTTGTCCGTCGCTCGCTGGTGGAGAGTCTGACTAATAATTTTTTTGATGGGAGGCAACGTAGCGCTCTAGGATATGATAGCAGGTGAGGTCATTCCTATTACTGCTTGATTAGTAAGCGTGTCAGCCAGCGTCTGCCATTTGACGTCATTTGGCTCGGGGTTTTTAACATTTAATATTTACCTTTTACCAGCGACGGGCCGAGAAATCAGTATTTGAAATTATAGTGAAGAAAGATTAGTCTAGAACTAGCCCATTTCATCATCAATTACTCATTCTAGACCTCTTTCTGTCAGCAGGGACTAACCGACATGGTCCTCACATGATCCGAGACTTAGTAATATTACACTTTGGGGCCTGGAGCCTCACGTCGATTGGCTGAATTAGCCTTCCGGTCCAATAGATGAGGAGGATTAATCCCCGGCCGGGCTGGAGCTAACAGAGACAACCAACAAGTCGCCGACCATTACGGAAAGAAATATTACACCTCCATATTACTCATACACTAATCCAAAAAGAGCCATTTATATCTTAATCAAGGATGAGAAATTAGTTTATCCTCGGCCTGACTACGAAAAATTGATTCATTATCGCATCAAAAATAATGAACAATACATGAAGTTTTTCTCGAGCCTCATTAAAACTCGTCATTTTATGATGAACAAACAGCCCGAATTATTAATTGACGATGACTGGCTTGCCTTATTTTGTTGACTACGTAAATGCTAGGACAATATTATTTACCAATTACTCGAGATTGATTTGAAGAAATTGTGACGTCGTTGGCGAAACAAAGAAAAACAATGCCAAGACGTCATTAAAATCATCACTAGCAGACATATACATTTGCTGCCAACCGACAGGATTCCGAATCTGCTGAAACAAGGAGCGTAAAGACAATAGATAGCTCTCATTTCCGAGAAATATCTGATTACGAATATACTTAAATGTATGAAGATGAAGCTCAAAGACGTGCCAATGCCGTACTTAGATTTGAAGGTTACCTTCAGTGTTACGGGCTGTTGCCCTGGTGATTAGATCCGGAATGATCCGGCTCTAGCCTTTTTATGCTTATATAATAATTCGCTTAGTGACGCAGCTTAGTTATTTACTTTTGGTTTGTAAACAAAAGCCTTTTCTCTTTAGATAGAACATAAACACATTTTGGACATATGTTCACTAACAGTAAACATAAATGAACCTTTAACATTCAGAGCCTCCAGAGAGAAACATTCACCGCCTGGAAAGAGGATAACCATTTACATGAACTTTAAGAGCTCAGCTTACTCCCATCTCTGCGACGTTCATGAATTGATAAACTCTTACAGTTTACCCATTTCCTGAGATTTTACTAACTTCCGAGATTCGTACAAAGCAAATTTGCAGATGAAACTACGCATGTAACAACTATAGCTATTAATGCTCGAGGAGCTACGCCACATCCGTCAGAGTTTAATCGACATAGATTTCGAGAGCTTTCCTACATCTTATCGATTATGTTGTTTAAAGTTAAGTTGATTATCAGGGTGTAATTCTAACCAACGAATATTCCCAGCTGGATCAATTTTACTATCATTTACATTGAGCTGAACAAGATTTTCTCGATGTCGTCACTGAAATTGAATCACTTTTGTATTTGGAGAGTCGGAAGAGATAGCATCGTCTTTTGTCCGCGCTAGCAAGCTATTTACCTCCTTTTGTGCACTCATAGCAAAATCTGTGACTGTACGACCGATTACGAGAATTCCGATGTCATCAGCATTTCCAAAGCCTGCTCTAAAATTTCCGCATTTCTTTGGTTCTGCTAGGTATAGAAGGAATAGTATCGGAGAGACAGGTGAGCCCTACGGCACACCGCACTCTGGTTTTTTCGATGATATAGCCTCCCCCTGGAAATCGAAATTGTATATTCCTTTGAGGAAAGAAAAGATCTGTCTACTGGAGGATGACGTCTGACTAGAACTGTTTTTTAATCCGCAAGATCAATCACTTGTGTAAGACAGCGTCATATACTCCGTGAAGGTCAAGCACGACGAATGTTGAAGCTCAACTTTGTGTCGGGGCTTCTCCAATATCATGTAATACATAGGAAATAAGATCTATTGCTGTCACAGTTTGAGTATTGATGTATCATGCAAAATTGTATAGGCAAAAGTAATGTAAATATTCTAACTGGCTAATTAAACTTGAACTAAAGAACACTTAGATGGTTGCTTTGTGGCTTCTTGCATATTCACCATGATTTGGTAACTCAGTAAATAACCTACATGAAAGAATTTCAGTTTTCTCCGAGTTGAATCATGTACTTAGTGAGTAAGGGGCGTTCTAATGATATCTTGGCCTACAATCTATCCTGGAAATATATACTATGCCATATCTTAATAGGCACGTTGCAGTGGGTTCGTATTGGCCGCGGTGACTTTCGTAGGTTGCAGGACCAGTACAGGCTTGCAAGCTGTCACAGTTGCTGACCTCTTAAATCTGTTAAATGTTTTTTTCCACCCATCCTTTTTTGGGTGTGAGAAAGAAATGTCCAAGATGAAAATAATCCAGCAAGTTTTGTTATCGGCCAGAGCACACTCATGTTTTTGTCACACAGAACATACGATTCACACCAAGTTAAGGAACTCAAATACAGCAAACTCTATGAAGAATTACTCATCAGAGTAAGCGGAAATCTTAATTCCTAACCTCGAAATCTGATGGGGATCTTGTCTAAAAATTTCTGTTACAGGAGCACAAATTATTATCTTCATAATGCTCTTTAGGGTGTAGGCAGATAGGGATCCAAAGAGCTAATACAGATCGAAGGCTTGAAAATAATAAATCTAAGTCGAGAGACGTTGCGTTCGATAGTATTGGCTCACATGGGATTTCTAATCTCAATGACTGAAATAGAATTCTTACTACCTTCAGCTGCCATTTTAATACGCACTCTAAAATTCTGGATATAAATAGTACGTTTCGATCTCCAGAAACTATGTATTGTGAGTTTGCTAGCGAAGTGAGCGCATATTACGAATCTATAAGATATTTAAGATCATGGGCCTAATTGTACGTGAATTGGTAAAATTTTGAGAAATGGGCACTTTGTATTCGCTTCAGTTGTCTAAAAGAGATCTTGTCATAAGGACGAAAATGGTTGTTGAATCTTTCTTGTGTGGATTGAAGCTAAACTTTCCTTGTCGCTTTAATAGACCCAGGATCGATTTAGTCGTTTGGGCTCTATTAACCTGGTCAGTTTCATAGGATCTTGACAAGATGTGTCGGTAAGATCGGATTAATAGAATAGCTATTCTATGAAATTAAAGCACGTGATTAAATTCAAGTGTAGTTGTGACTTGTTTTTTTTATATCTATCTTGTTTTTCGTTCTATTCTAATATTTTATATAGTTTTCCCTACGCGTTAACGCGTTTAAATAAAGAAAATAATTGTGGAGATGTTCATGTAGTCACGTGCTAAGGTAATAAACAAGATGGGAGCAATTCGAGGTTACAACTATTGAAAGGCTATTGCTAGCTGGTGTAAGAAACTCAAGCAGCAATGGAGGAAATATTTGTGTCAGGAAACAGACTTCGAAAGCATACGAAAATACTGTTGGAATGTCGAGGTGCATGTAGTCGAGCTGCACTCAATCGAACTGCACTCAATCGAGCTACGCTTAATTGTATCGAGATTGATCAAAGTGACGTAACGTATTTTTTTGGTACAATGGGTCCTAACAGTTTTGTGAATAAGTATCCGGTAGAATGCTTATTGATATAGAAAAGATTAAGAAACTAACATATACTTCTTACAATTGAATAAAATACAAAACTTACTCTATTAAAATTTACATTATAAAAACCTCTTCTTTAACCTATATTAAATGCCTATCTATAAACCCAATCCTCTTTTACCTATATCGTGGTCAAACGACCAGGACTGATTCCCAGAAAGTTAGTTAAGATACTTTAGTTTATCGCTATAAATTCAACAAATACTAATGCTGTAATCTGAGCGTGTGGACATGAAGCGTCTCTTTTGAGCAGACTTCCATAATTTTTTAGATACGAACAATATAACAAGTTTACCTTGAACAAATCCAATGCTCATTGCCTCACTTTTTGGAATGTGACAGCCACGATGTATTATCAATAGCATTGTCTATTAAAATTAAATTTAAATTTAGTAATTATAAAGAGTTAGAAGTTATTAATGACAGAAATTTAATAACGTTTAAAGTTAATATGTAACTTCTAGTGTAATGTGGCAAACAAGACGGTAAGTATCTTTTGACGCCCAACTCTACTGTAACAAGCCTGCTATGCTTCTTATAACGCGCTTTCACGGGGTAAGGACGCGACGAGGGTCTGGAATGGCTCTAGTACTCACTTGCAGTCGAAGAATTGTCACGGATATGGATCTTTTATTAATTTTCACACACAAACGTCGTATTGTATCAGTTATATATTGTTGGTTGATAACTAACTGATTATATAATCCTTTGTTACGTAATACCTGCTTTGCTTAAATAGTTACTTCAATCATTAGATAAAGAAAAAGAGAAGAAATACTTTTTATATCAAGTGCTAACACACAAATTTAACCCGTAGTAAAACCGACATATATGCTCTAATGTCGATCCACACTGACAACTTAGGGTCTTACTACTATTTGTAAATTTACTCACGTGACCCGCAAAACTAACTATATGAAACTAGTACTTTAAATGAAACCATACTACTCCTCAAGGTATTCTTTAACTTTGTTGACATCAATGCATTACTCCCGTCATCGAATCTTTCATAATGATTGCAGTAGGGGATTATTCTATTTGAACTGTGGAAACTTGGAATTTTATCATATGATGCCATAAATTTATAGGTGTAAATAAAAAATGAAATTTTAAAGGAGTGATATTATGTTCGACAACACTCTGATTTCCACCCATAGTAAAATCATTGACGTCATCGATCTCCAAGTATTAAATGATCGTTATACCAAACCCCATACAACGTTTACAAACATTAAAAACAACAACCTGAGAGCAATTAATTCTCCCACGTTTATCCTTATGCCTGAAAAGATAATTTTATGAACTTTTATGTTACTGTAGAGAATCCTACTAAAAGCTATGGGAATGTCTCGTTCAAATGCCCGCTGGGTTGCACCCATATCATTTATCACAAACTTCACCGCACAGCTTTACGGCATATTTTCTAGCCCGAACATGAAAGAGATCCACGATGCTAATCTTTCGTTCTGGTCACCACAGCCGTTTTTAATCGCTGCCATTTTCTTTCCCCAGCAAGTGCTCCAAATGGTCTGGCTTTATCGTCTTTTGAAACTCGATCCAAAAAAAAATTCTGAGCAAGAAAAAGAGGTTGATCCACTTTTGGATTATTTACCGTATTATAGTGTCGGAAACTTCTGTATTGCTAGTACGTATTGTTACATGAAATTTGGCAGTAACTTGAGGTTAACAAAAATCAAACAGTTTGGATGATTTTCTGGAATCAATCCGACTTAAAAACAGCCAATATTTTTGTGCTCGTAAATAGTTTTATTCAGCTTTATTATGTCTTTGATCGTCTCTCTCCCATAGATAAAAGCTCTCCTTCATCTATACTAACACACCTTGTAACGAAAACGTTTGCAGGCATTGGCTTTATAGATATTCTACACAATAGCTCAGTTGCCTATTTCGATCATCAAGGACCCAATACTGCTGTGAAGGTAGTTACCGGCGTAGTTTTTGGTGCATTGGCAACCAGAAGCGACTGGATATTTGGAGGCTGTTTGGTATATGACCTAATAGCTCTTTCAGTTGGTCAGAGGGAAATTGGTGAAGTAGAATGGGGAAATTTACTAGCATTTTACGCCGTTGGTACAGCTTTAATTGTTGTGATAAGGAATATAATGAGGTAAGAATTCGAGATAAACTCATAGTATACACCTCCCAGTAAATCTGTGCTAACTTCATCAGACCTAACCCTGAACTTATTGGGTATGCTACAATAGACGGTAATATCCAACATACTTGAAGTTAAATTAGTGATTGATTGAATTTCGTCACTTGTAAAATAAATGTATCTTATATCTAAACTGGAAATCTCGATACAAAATTGTCTACATTCTCGTCCGTTTATACCTGGAAGACAATAAAAATCTTCCCGTAAAATTTATTTGAACTATTTTTTAGTTGTATCTCCAAGTTTAGAGAAGAATTAAAACTTCTACCCAGCTCTATTATGAAAAAAAAAGATTGCTCAACTTAAGCTCATTATCAAATACGACAGGAAAGTATACCCATCAGTTGTGAACAAATAGGAGCCTCGCTTAAATATATCATTCACCAAAAAGACTGTGTTATTGATCAGAATTCGGGAAAATAGAATCGAGTCAATTTAGATAGCTCTTCTCTTTAAGCATATGTGAGAAGATATTCATTAGCTAAAAAATTCTTCATCAGTACGGGAAAAAAAAATTGTCTCATATTTTGAAGTTTTGAAATCAATGAGAATTTAATTTTTATCGCTTGATCCCGACTACAACCATATTCCGGGGGCTAATCTGATAATCAAATACCGGTTCAACCCAGCATTTCTCAACTATATCCGAATGTTCTCTTAAGTACAGCCAACGATCAACGATAATCAGACTTTCGACCAGAATAGCACTGAAAGCCATCAGGGACCATGTTACGCTTAATTCCTTCTTGAAAGGTTCATAATTGTTAACGTATTCATCAATTTCTTCATCAGTAATCCCACTGAGTTTTTCGGAAATCTGAATACCTCCTCGCTCAGGGTCTTGGGAAAGTAGTTTTTCAATAGCTCCTCTCACATATGCCCTGAAACTTACGTGACATTTTTTCCGCAAAGTGCCGATAATGATAGGATCAGTGCTCTCTAGAGCACCGCCAACGATTTGATGACTTGACAGCTGGACTATATCTCTATCTAATAAAACGCGCTGAAATAACGCACGATAGAAATGTCGAGTGAAAAATATATCACTCTCTTTCTCGGTCCAGTTATATGGTGCTTGAACGGCCATCATTCGTGCTGTGATGTTAAGTCTAAGCCCCCTTTCGTTATATGTAGCGACACGATTGCTCATGGGAAAACCGTGAGGATCATCATCGTTATCGTCGTCGCCGGATTCAACATTTTCAGTATCTGTGAGCTGAGGGGCATTGATCGCACATTTATTTGGACGTAAAAGAGGATGTTTTAGGGTTGAGTAACTAAATCGTTCGGATAAAAGATTATAGCAACACCCTATAATAGCAATAACATGAACTTTCTCATTTTGAAGCAGGGATTTGATTCCATGGTGGGAGAGATTACCACAGGAATGAATAGAGATTACCATAAGTCTAACATCATCTTCGACTTTAGAAATCAAGTTATCTTCTATAAGTATTTTTTTCTCTTTACTTTCCAAATTCTGGTCGACTATCGAAGTAGGGGGCAGTTTTACTTTGATATGCTCTATCTGATCAATAATATATTTGAGATCACCATCCCTAATTTTGTGATGCACATAATGAATATAGCCTTTTCCAACTTGTTTGACATAAATAGTATCCAGCTCTCGACTTGGTCTAAGATCTACAGGAGTATGAAGTGAATTGCGATTTTCAAGTTCTTTAATTCTTTTACATTTTTCTTCCTCGGTTAGACAATCTATTGATTTAGGCGCGATGACTCGTCGTTGAAGACGGTACAACTTTTTATTTCGCATCACTGTCTCTCGCTTGGCAGCATTTGCGAAAATATCCATATTTTTTGCACTATTAATATTCATCTCTTTATTTTCTATCGCTATGATCTGCTTGTTATACAAGGGACTAGCTAGAGCGCGCCCAAGGTAATTCTGTCCGCTCCCTAAATCAACGAAATGTGTTATCTCTTTGCCAGAATGTATTGCGACATCATCAGCCAGGCGAGCCACATATTTAGAGAATTTTTCTACTTCATGAATTTTTTTCGGGACCATTCCTACCGTAATTCCACGTGGTAGTCTATCGTGTGAGTTTGTAATATTTACCTTTTTTTTCGGCGATTGCTCCTGTTGTTGTTGTCGTCGCTCCTTTGACACATTTCGATTCAAAGAAAGTCTTCGAATTTGTCGAATATAATCGACCAATGTATCAGGAGGAGGAGGAGGAGGAGCAGCAGCAGCAGTAGCTATATTTTTTACATCTCTACCCCTATCTATCTCCTCTTCATCTTTCACAACGCTATTCTCGAGGTCGTGTCGCATGAGGAAGTCCAGGAGTTCAGTGGTGGAGTCACGTGACAAAAGCCAGTCCTGCCATTCCAACGGAATCACAGATCGAAACGCGCTCTTGTCTCGAGTGTAAAAGTCAAGTATGTGCACACCACCACAAAGAGTTTGAAATAGCACAGATGTGGAACAGAAATTTAACAATGATTCAACATATTCATCAGTATTCTGAAAGTCATTTAATGAATATGGAAGAGGAATTGAAGGTGCCATACCATAACATAGCTGAAAATATTTAAAGTAAAATTGAAGCTTTCAGAGGACTTCTCATACTTCACTATCGCCTAGAATGGGGAATAGCAAACATCATAAAATCCTTATCCATGTCGAGCTAGCCCGAAAAGGTAAGGATCAAATCTACTTCACATAAAGACGCCTAACAGTTAAGCCCAAGTAGATACAATCCTTTCCTACCGTATGTCGGCCATCGTGCATTATGTTTTTGCAGCTAGTTTAATATGAACTGTGTTCACCACAGGTAAAAGATATTTTAGAATCTAAAGGGTGTGATTAGACAAACTCCGCTGCTCGACTTCCTTTGGTCCTACTATCATCTCCATTGAAAATCAACATTTGTCACTTTTTGATTCAAATATTGAACAACAGTATATGTAAATGCAAAAAAAGTGAAGCGCCTAGTGGAAATAACGCACGTTGGCTGTCATAAAGTAGGATGGATAATAGATACTTGGGACTTGTGTTATTTATTCATAGCGATAGAGCGTCAATTTTTGAAAGTTCCCCGCAATCTTTTTATGAATTTAAAAATTAAATTAAATAAAAAAAAAGAGAATCGTTAGAGATCCCTCACTTTTCTCTAGAGATCCTTCACCCACTAGATTCTGATTGGCTGAATTCAATTTTTGTTAATTCCACCAATCATAAATCTGCTCATTGTGACGGCACGGCGTGGGTGATCTGCACACTACGCACAGACCACCTTACCACTCCTAATGCCTTATTTACTTTCGACACGCGTTTTGTTTGTTTACTCCTTAGACAGAATTGAATCATCATAAATACACTGAACATTGTAGCTTTGCCTCTCTCTCCCCCTATATCGTGACACTCATATCTAACAAAAATCCCTTAATTTTTCACTCTTGAGCTCTTAAACTTTCCTACTCTCTACACTTTACCGCCTTTCGAACCCTACCACCCATCGAATTTCTAATATTTGATCTTGCGCCCCCTCAGGAAACAACCTACAACACGTTAATGGAAGCAAAAGCTGCTATTGATGCGCATACGTACGCAGAAGGTTATGCAGTGCGTGTGTGTAAAACTCGGAAAGTTGGAAATAGGAAGGATGGTGACATCAAGTGCCAGGAGTTGCAGTGCTCGAAAGTTGGCGCCCTTCGCGACCCTTGTACTGGTAGAACACGCAATATAACAAGTCAAAAGACCATGTGCCCTTTCCAGGTAGATATTAAAAAGTCAAAGACGCTACCTTCAACTTGGCAAGTTCAAGTAGTTAGGGCGGACCATAACCACGAGGCTTTTGATCATCCTTCAGCATATTTCAAAGGAAGGAAGTTGATAGTGGAAGAGCGTCAGGCTGTTCTCTCTTTAAGTCAGGCTGGTGACTTCAAGAGAGAACAGCCTGACGTGTGACGCCAAGCCGCATTCTAACGTCACTACGTCAGCAAAATGCTGAAATGTGTGCGATCGCACAGGAGGTATACAACGTGCGTTACTCACAGCGAACAACCATGCTTGCTGGGCGAACTCCTCTACAAGCCCTACTTGACAGCCTTGCAAACACACCAAACTCCGAGTATTATGTTCAGGTGGATCGTGATACTCAGCAACTGTCACGTCTATGTATTGTGTCGGATTCTGCAAAGGAAATTTTTAACTTGTATAGTCGTGGCAAAATCTGGCTCCTAGATGCAACATATAAGACAAATCGTTATGGACTTCCTCTACTCCATGTGATAGGGGTTACTGCAACAAACAATACGTTTACGTTGTGTTATTTTTTCTTTAAGGGAGAGACGACTGCTGACTATCGGTGGGCAATAAACAAACTATAAGAAGTATTTCGAACCTGCAGCATAGATCAACAACAACATGTCTTTGTGACAGATCGAGAGTTGGCTCTAATGACCGCACTGTCAGAAATATTTCCGAGTGCCAACGCGTTGCTTTGCCGTTGGCATATAAGCAAAAATATTTTCGAAAAGCAGAGAACAGCTTTTCAGACGCAAGAACTCTTCAAGGAGTTTATCAATGCTTGGCATGTGCTGGTGAACTCTACAAGCGAAGTGGAGTACTATGAAAACTTAATTAAAATTCAGGAGAAAACACCTGCACATGTGATGCATTATCTTGAAATAACATGGCTCATTTATAAGGAAAAGTTTGTCAACGCGTGGATGCATAATGTCCTTCACCTCGGACACACCTCTACCTCGCGCGTGGAAAGTGCACACGCTGCGCTAAAGAAGTGGATCGCAGTCTCAACAGGTAACTTCGTCAAGTTCTTTGCGCTCTTTACGTTGCGTTTATATTACTAACCTACACAAATCAGGTGATCTATTGGCTGTAGGAGCGGCAATTAAGCTCGCCTGCGATGGGCAGCTTGCTTTCATCAGTCACCAGAACGCTAAAGAGCGAGCCATTGCAGAGATGCAGCTTGGCCCAATTTTTGCAGCAGTCATGGGTAGAGTCTCGGTGGTAAGTCTCCGCGGTGCTCACAAACAGTTTAAACTACATAATACAGCTGAGGCTACGTGCAACTGTCTTACAAGATCAACATTGGGCTATCCCTGCGCACATTACTTTCGTTCGCGCGGAAATCAGCCTCTGAGTGTTCACGATTTTGATCAGTGTTGGTGGTTACAGCCACCTGTGCCTATAATTGAAATAAGCGAACCTGTGTCAATAGTAAATGCATTAAAGAGGACACATGAAGATTATGAGAACGAGCCGTCTTCTCACCGAAAGCGAATGATGCTCCAGCATGTCCTTGCGTTTCCAAGTGCACAAGTACTTGATCCAGTAAGAATTCCAGGGCGCGGTAGGCCATCTGGCTCAACGCAAAGATTACCCTCGGAGTTTGAGCACGTTGCTGCAATGGTAGAAGTTCCTTTGCGTAGAAAATGTAGAATCTATCAAGGAACAGGCCATAATGCGCGGACTTGCCGGCGGCGTATAACACATCCCGTAAGTTCTACTGCTATAGAAGATACCCCATAATCATTATAGAACACTGTGAAAGATACCTTTTTCATATCGCGGTATATTTTGTCGTCGTGTAGAAATTCAGTATCGTCATCAAAAATTGATCAGATTGGAGTTGTGATCAACTGAGGGGTTGTTGTTAGATATGAGCAGATTTATGATTGGTGGAATTAACAAAAATTGAATTCAGCCAATCAGAATCTAGTGGGTGAAGGATCTCTAGAGAAAAGTGAGGGATCTCTAACGATTCTCATAAAAAAAAAACACAGACTTTAAAGACACCCTTTTTATTACTTATATCGACTTTTGACGCTCCCTGGCATCATAATTGAATCATCTGTAGTTATAATTTAAAATTTAAATATTCTGACTTCTACATTGAAATTCTAATTTAGGGAAATCATAATTATCGTATTTTCAGGTTGCCCATGTACGGCACTAAGCCTTATTAGGACTTGCTACTACTCTAGTTCTTTACCCATGTCACAATCTAACCTATTTAGTCAGCTAGAGCTTTCTGCTGTATAACTGCATGCGAAGAAAGGTGAGTGATACCGATAGCCCCCTGAAATGATAATTGTAGACCCCTGCGTAGCACCTTTTGGTAGATCTTTTCCTAAATCGTAGGCGGTAAGGCAAGCCTAACCCAAAATAATAGGGAGACAAAATCAATTTTACCTCATAATCAACAAGATCCTGTTAAAATAATAAATATGTAAATCTTATTTATGTTACCTAGTCAACAGACTGGCAACCTAATATTTGGATTGATGTATTTGTGATGAAAATAACAACCTCGACCTAAACTTCTGTTAGATCTATAAAATTAGATAATACTCTCATCCACAATAGATTTCTCTCTACCCTTTGATTTTTTTTTTTTTTTGAATTAATTTCCAATAATAATAATAATAATCTCAAAGGTTCAACCTCTGTCACTACCTGTTGAAGCTCAATGTGAGTCGTTTGAAGCCCTGTTTTCATCTTGCCAACAACATGTCAAATAGGCTGGATACGTATTCATTAAACAAACATTGGAAAGACGCAATGGCTGTCTAATACATTGATATTATAATGGAAGGTTTAGACGAGAATTTATGTCATTAATGAATACTCTTTGGTATGGTTTTTTTTGATTACAAAATCCTTAAGTGGAGTGTGTTAAAATCCTGCGCGAACTTAAAGTTGAAAGCAACTCTTTTATAGGAATCAAAATTCAAGGCCTGCCTGACTGGGGTCCTTAATAGGGGAAAAAAAAAAAAAAAAAAAAAAAAAAAAAAAAAAAA
>QVIK01000406.1:0-18287 GCA_003957845.1 Oidium heveae
AGTTGGTGGACGAGCTTTAAGTGCTGAGGACTTGCTTGCCTTGCACGTCACGGAGGCCGTTTTTGAGACGCGATTTGTAGGGTCGGGGGGGGGTCGGGGGGTAGACGTTTGGTGATGTGTGGTGCCATCGGATTTTGATACTGGGATACTTTTGTCAGATTATGTGTCTGAATGTATTGTGTAGTTGTACTAGAAAAATGTATGCATATGTGGATCCTCATGGAGAGCACCATTGCCACACATTAAGCCCAAACTAAAGTGGGGCATGGCACAGGTGCTCTGAAAGAGTGCTCATAACTCGGGTAGCGTATTATTGACTGAGCTAGCCAGCATGTGATCGCAATAGTCACCAAATGGTGCGCGCGAGACTTAGTATAAATTATTTTTTCCTCCAAAAAAAACAGGGCCCCGTGACGAAATTTACTGTGCTGCGAATTTCATATTTAAAATGAATTAAATCAACAAAAATGTCTAACAGTAAAATAGGCTCCTCACTTCTGTGGGGTACTCGGGCGCTGATTACCGGCGCCTCCAAAGGCATTGGGGCAGCTATCGCGAAACGATTTGCTGAGGAAGGTGTTTCGTGTTTTCTTGCTGGTCGAAATGCAACGCGACTAGCTCAAGTAAAGGATGAATTACCTCAATCGACTAAAATTCCTTATCCCACATCTTTCGAAAAATCCGATTTTCTGAGTAGTCCGTCACATCGAATATTGGTTGGTGATGTGGGTGAGGAGAGTTTCTGGAACCAAGTTCGAAGGGAGGTTTGTATTTTTTTTTTCTTTTTCATCCTGTTGAATTAAGTAAAAGAGATAATATTATTTATTACTTGTCAGTTTTCTGACTGCAGCTAACCCGAAGAGGAAGGAAAGGGGGGCGTCAGAGTAAAAAGTATTAAAGTCTAATTATCTAAATAGGGTCATTTCGATATTTTGGTCAATGCAGCTGGAATTACACATTATTCTCCGCTTTGTATCACTAATTTAAATCTTATACATGAGATAATTCAAACTAATTTAGTTGGGACACTGCTAGGATGTCGAACTGTAGGGAAAGGTATGTTAGCTGGGAAAGGGGGTACGTAGTTCACTACATTCTTTTCGTTAAATGGTTTTAGTTAAATGTTGAAAATCTACTATAAACTAATTCAAAATAGGATGTATAATAAATATCTCTTCACTTCTTGGACTTAAAGGAGGTATTGGAAGTGCCGCTTATGCAGCGAGTAAAGCAGGTGTCATTGGTTAGCTTTGTAGCAATGAACCTCTCTTTCTCTATTAACAATATGTAGGCCTAACACGGTCATTAGCCGCAGAGCTTGGACGAAAAAATATCCGAGTCAACGTGATAGTTCCTGGCTATATTGATACAGATATGACTCTAGGTATATAATCTCAGTATCTGATAACCTCTGAAAGTCTTTTAAGACTTGATCTTCCCATATACTTTGATATCTTCTAACTATAAAAATACAGCAATGACACCTCAAGCTCGTTCTCATGCATTAGAGAACATCCCGATGGGGCGCTTCGGCCAAGCCACTGAGATCGCTGATGCCGCCATTTTTCTAGCAAGTAATAAGTATGCTAATAATTGTGTTCTCGCCTTAGATGGTGGGCTGAGTGCCACGTGATATCCAAATGAAACTAAGACACCATTTGGCTAAAAAAGAAAATTAATCAATCATAATAATTCCATCATCACCGTCTTCAATTTCTATAAAACCTGAATCGGTGTTTAATGTTTCAGGTTTAAGCTTTTTATTTGATCCACTTGTAATTTCAGGCGAATGAAGACGTTTCGTAGTGTTACCATTTGTATTCGAGGAATTTTGTTCGAGACTGATTTCTATGGTTTTTGAAAGTGGTTTTCGTCGCGGAATGAATGCTGATAAAGGTATCTTTTCAGCTTGTGATTGAAGAGGAATATCAAGACTCTTGATTCGTTGATCATCTGTAGCAGTTCTGTGGCATAATAAATAACAAAATTTTAAAATGAGTGCTATCTGACTTACAATTCATTAACTGCTAGTACCAGATTGACTCTAGGTCCGTTTTCGTGATCATCGTTGTCGTCTACAATAGTTAAAAAGCTATCGTTTTTGATACCTATGATTCAAAAAATTATTTTCGTGTGCGAAGGATCAAAATAATAAGTCCATACCAAGATCACAAAGCTTCTTGTCTGAATTGATTGTTTCATCAATGTCATAAAGAAGATGATCATGCCCATCATTAATAGTTATTTCATCTCCATAACCTAATCCTAATTTTAATAAGTCTTCCACTAACTCCTGAAGGGTAGTATTTTGAACATCAATAAGTATACGATTGTATGCAACGCTACAAACTGGACATTCTGGATTTGGATTTTGATATCGATCTGAGGCCAAAAGCCGATCTGTAGTAAATGGCGATAGAAAGACCTCTTTCGTGCTAGGAAAATTTTCTTCCAATACCTTGAAAGATTGAAGAACGCAGAGACCAGCAACTATAGCATTCGTAGTTGCAATAGCCGGGATAATATTACCAGCCATCTGCTTGACATCAAACTTAGATTTAGTTTCAATTCCAAAAGCTGAAGATCGTAAATTGGCACTTGCGGTGACAAAATCCAAAGTATCCTCGTCATCTTTATCAAAAACGATAATAGGTTGCTCAGCAGGTGCTTGACTGGTGGAAGATTTCATTTCAAATATTCTCTTGCTTAATCGTTCTAGACTGTCTACGAATACGATCAGATTTTCCTCAATGCTCCATATTCTTTGCACATCTTTGAGTACCTGATCTTTAGAATAATTATTGGCCTCAATGGCCTTAGTATGTATATTGGTGTAATCGAGAGGCTCTGGTGCCCGCCTTGTCTTCCACAAATCATCCATTGAGCGCAGGCGTTCAATATCATCTTTATATGCTTTGTTAAATAAGAGTCGAGGAAAGTTATCCGATCCCATAGAGTCTCTTATTTTCCTTAATGCTTCCGTCTCCTTTTTTAAGTTTGCTATTTCGTCTGCATTATCGCCATCTTCGCTCTGATCTAAATCAGGTGAATTTTCTTCGCTCGTCCCGAAAATCTCATTTAATAGATAACTTTTTGCCCAGACTATACAATGTATAGGTTGACTAGGTGTACTTCGAATTGTACAAGTAGGGAAAGATTTGGGTATTTCTTTTGGTGTACAATCATAACATGCGGTCAAGCCCTTCTTGATCACCTGAACTTGACCATTAAAGCCAGTAGTCCCACTCTCAATTAGGGGTATATCAGCAGCAATACACATCTTATTGACATGGCGACGGGCTTGTAGATTATCGAGAGCATTGAAAACCAAATTAAATCCTCGAAACCAGGATAGACTGAACTTTTTATCGGTGATGTTTGCCATATATGCCTCCAGCTTAACATTGGGATTGAACTTTTGTGCAGCATCTTTGGCAACATAGGCTTTGGACTTTTTAATGTGCTCCTGTCTAAAAAGGAACTGCCGGTTGAGATTGCTTAAATCTATCGTATCGAGATCTACAATATGTATTTCACCAAAACCTGATAAAACCAGGTTCTTTAGGAGCTCACATCCAATGCCACCTGCACCAACTACAAGAGCACGAGCCTGATTTAATCAAAGTTAGCTCTGGGATATATAATTTATTCAAGGGTAAATTTAACCCTCCATAACTGATTAATGAGCTATTATTTCTGTGACGCGCCGATGAATCATCCCGATTGTATCGTTCTGAAAGGTTTGTTTCAAGCCTCAAATACTTCTCTCAAACTCCAGGCTGGCCTCCTGATATAATACACGAAAAACTGAAATCAAAGGAGAAAGTTATAGGTATGGTTATAAAAGTTGAAAAATTTAAAGGACGAAGGCTAGCTAGATAATATTGACTCCTTACCTCCTTCACCTTTCTGTTCAAGGAGATGCCGTGTGATTGCTTGTTGTATTGATCGCGAGCCATAATTGCTGAACCTAGTAATTTTTATTCAAATAGACCATTTGATAAAATATGATGTACGTGAGATAGTATAGACTATATTCTTTTGGTTCGAGTTATGAGTGTAAAGACGTAAACAAATATTGAACGCTTAAGCGCGTGCGCGTAGGAATCCAACAGAGATTAGGTATTGGCCAATTTTCGTGTAAAACTAGCGGCTTAGTGCTACTGTCGGGGACAACAATAATGTTCTCCTTGAACAACCTAGCTGTAATAGAGACGGAGACATTATTATTTTTTGTGTAATTAAAATACCAAAACTTCTCTGGCTTCCTAAAGAATATAATAATCATAACTATAACTTTTCGAGTAGTCATTGAGTAAGTCGTGTTTGAAGTTTTAAATTAAAGGTGGGGGAGGCGCGGCCACATCTGCAGTTGTGGCTTAACTTTACGGGGAACAATCCTGCAGCTACTTGGATGATATTTTATAGAGAAACT
Organism: Oidium heveae; assembly: GCA_003957845.1. NCBI lineage: Eukaryota > Fungi > Ascomycota > Leotiomycetes > Helotiales > Erysiphaceae > Oidium > Oidium heveae. The sequence goes on from QVIK01000406.1 coordinate 4,436, forward strand.
TGGCTCAGTCAGCATCTATAGTTTGAATCGCAAATTTTATTAAAATCTTCTGCGTATATAGCCGTGTCGTAGCATAAAAAGTGTTTAATAAGGCGTTATCGCCTATAATATTACGCCTATATATAAAGTGGGGGCTTTGTATTTAGTGAATTTATAGAGTTTGTAGCTAATCAGGCTATTCCTAGCGGTGTGAATTTAGAAGAGCTTTGTAAGCTGCATTCATGCTGGATTTAACATCACATGATAGCGCGTCTAACAGTAATTTTAAAGTTAAAAAGTAAACAAACAATTCAGTTGAAATCGCAAGTTGGGCAGAATATAACAATCATCGATTTGTCTTGTTTAGTCCACCCAACCCTTTCAATTCATAATAAACAACTTTTTCGCTTGACATGAATTCATTACGCTTAATTAGGTTAGGGACGTGTAAGGATTTACCAAAGACAGGAAGACTAGGGAATAATCTTGTCTTAGCGACGCGTCGAAGTGTAGTGGAAGTATTCTACTTAATGAATTCATTACTACAAACTACAAACTTTTATCTCACTTAATATTCAATTGATCTTTTCATTGCCTTAATCAATATTCTGAATCTACTCATGAAACCTCTCAATTTTTTTATAATCCAAGACTCCTCCTAATTGTTGCAAATAAAAATTTTATTCAACATTTTAAAACTCCGTAGAAGTTTAATTTCGTACTAAGATAATCATAATTTTTGAGAAGGGAATTTTTAAAAAAAACTACGAGCTTTATTTCAATGTCTCTTGATAATACGGAGTCAGATGGTGAAGATCACTTTCTTTCGTTCCTACGCGAGCAAGATGAAAGACTCACCCCGAGATCTTCCAGAATAGAAGATACAACTCATGTGCTTGATGGAGCAGAATTTGTCTTTCACAATTCCATAGATGTATCATTGAGCTTACAAGGAGTTAAATCAACAGCTTCTAAGCTTTGTAGCAAAATGAGCTCAGAAAATTATTCCACTCAAAATTGGTCGCTACATGAACTCCATCCCAAGTCCAAGGATAAAAAAACTGTAGATTTTATCTTCACAATGGATCTTTTAAATTTTTCATTCTGGTCCGAAAATTCAAGTGAGGAAAGATTTGCGGTGGCATATAGAAATAAGAAATGGACAGGTTATTGGAGTCTAGTTGCAGCTCTACAAAGAGCCCTTGATGAAAGTTAGATTAAGGTGATAACTATTCAAAAGAAAGTGCTGACGCTGATTTGGTGCACACTACAGATATTCCTATTACATCACCAGAGTTTTGGGTAAACGAAGATGAATGTACAAACGAGATTATGAAACACGTTTTTCGAAGTGCCACTATAGAAGAAATACCTTTATTTCAGGAAAGAGTTAACTTTCTTCGGCAGGCAGGGAAGATATTATTAGAGGTCTGAAGTAACTGAAAGTCTCTTTCAGCTTTTTTTTCGCTAATACCCTAAAAATAATAGAAATTCAACGGCAGCTTCTTAGGTTGTGTTCAAGAAGCTGACCATTCAGCTGTGAAACTAGTAAATTCATTGGCATCTAACTTTCCATGTTTTAATGACGTGGTTGATTTCGAGGAGAGAAGGATACATTTTTTGAAGCGTGCCCAAATTTGTGTTGCTGATCTATGGGCTGCATTTAACGGAGAACAATACGGTAAATTTGATGATATTGAGAAGTTGACTATTTTTGCAGATTATAGGATTCCTCAAATTTTAAACACTCTGGGATGTCTACTTTATAGTCCACCGTTGGAAAATACAATTCGATCATTAAAGGCAATAGAATCAGGACATCCTTGGGAAATACAAATTAGAGGTAAGCCATCATATCAAAAGTGAGAAAAAAGAATCTTAATTATTGACCTTTTAGGTTGTAGCATATGGTGTGTAGAATTGATCATTAAGGAGATCTTGAGAAACCACCCCAAATTTAAAGTCAACTCGACAATGATTGATTTCTTCCTCTATGATTTAATAAAGGAATGGGAGCAAACCGATCAACCAATTAACTTACCTCATCACAGAACACGAAGTGTCTGGTATTGATTCTACATAAAGGATGCTCTTTTTTTTTACTTCTGGGCTAAACTGATAAATCTTCCTCGAAACAATTACCGTTCGGTTTTTTTCACTGGCATTTTCACTGGTTATTTAATTTGGCTCAGGTAAGCCCTCCATGCATTCTAATAAGTAGGCCATGATGTAGTTTCGAGGCGTAATTTCAATGATTGCTATAATCATGCAGCCTCATTCGAATTCAAAATTTTAAAATTTCAAGTTTTGAGAGCCCGAGAAATTGTTTTTTCACGTTATTATATCCCTTTTCTTCACAAACCCTGACGTCGCTTTATCAGTATTTTTACTATAATGAAAACTAAGCTTGTTATTGAAAATCGGTTCAATAATTTCAAGTAAATAGATTTTTTTAAAAAAACGTTGATTACTTCTTTATTTAGTTCATTTTCCATCGTTATATTCTATGGATGTATAACCTGTTAATAATTGAGAGTGTTTTTCAACTTTAGCAAGTATTGCTCCTGTACTGCTTAAGTCAAAGTAATATATTTTATTTATAGGCATACGAATCTTTCAATATCTTTATCGCAATCAGTGCTAACTCTAGCTCCTTAGAATTTATCTGAGGCTTCAATTATTAGTGATATACGAACAGTGTCACCTCTATCATGGCATTTTTCAAGTCTTCGAACAAAATAATTGTGTCTTTCTTTTTCTTGGACTAACCAGGATTTCTAAACGTTCCCGCCGCCTTAAATAGGACGGGCATTTCGCTCCTCGAAGAGCGTCAAAGTTTAGTTTTTATTAATATCAACGACGATAATATTCGCGATCGATGGAAATAGGTAGGTCGGCTTTCAAGACACCAGCTTTTATGGAAGGTGTGGCTATTGTAAATAATTTTGTATAAAGATAATATTTTTTAATAAAAGAGAGAGCAACAAAGCAACGGCTAAGACTGCATAATATAATTACGTGCAGACTCGAATATCGCGCGGAGAAAAGAGACAAACAAATGTTTGAAAATGTAATACTCATTAGGAAATTCAACTGTGACAAGATCAGGAACCTAAACTCCATGCATATATGTACTTCATCTGGCTCTGAAAAAAAAAAGCTTACATTTTTGAACTCAGATTTAAAATGTATATACACATATTTATTTTAGAAAATGCTTAGCAATAAATCACATTAATATATAAAATGATTATTTTTTTTTTTAAAAAAAAGTAAAAAAATAATAATTAATATTCTGTGAATACTTTACTACTTTTATAGCTTGAATTAAATATCTAATGTGTCAAATTAATTCATCAAACCATCATATTTCCCACTGGTAACGGGTGCTATATGTTCCTAATTTCTTGATGATTTATTCGTGAAGAGGAAAAGCCATTCACTCACTTAATTCCGCGATGGCCAAAATTTCTAAAGCCTGATGTGAGGCTTGAAGTGTCAATTGTGGAAGAAAAACGTCATTTAATCAGCTGCAAATAAAAACCAAGCCCTGATCAGCGTTAAAATACTGATTTTTTTTGTTTTAAGTTTAATTCAATTTTTATTTTAATCGGAGATAATATGGTAGCAGGTCATCATTAGTCACTTGAGATCTTGAGGTGTAGACATCAAAAAATAACAAATAATTGAACCGTGTTAATTTAGCGTGTGATATTTGTATAGCAGCGTTATTTATGATTCTACACTAGACAGCTACTGCAAGATGATAGAATTATGCTTGTGAATCCATTTAGTTTTTCAGTAATTTGCTTTTGAATCGACTACCCACCCGGTCCTTCTAAATCCCCGAAAAAAAAAAAAAATATATATATATATATATATATATATAAAAATACTAGTACATTATCTTAGGAAATACCCTCCTAAAATTTTGCTTTCATCAAGAATAACAAATAGGATCTTTAGTTTGGTGGCCATTTTTAAATATTAGTTTCTTCTGCAAAGCAATAGTCCCAGAAAGTATTAGTTTTCGATTCGATATTGGTTAAAATTTGAATTAATCGATTCAAACGCTTTCTCTGGGCACAAGATCGAGATAAACTCGGCACAAAGCCGAGCCTTCTAATCCACCATTTATTTAGATATATCTCGACTTTGACTTGCATATGTAATATGCTCAATCTCAAATCTAGGTTCTGTAAAAAATGCATATTAACGCTAGCTAAATTCTTATGTGAAATCATATTTGCCATGATATTGAGTCTCAAGGCACACATTCGTACGCGTGTCATGATAATTTTCGTAGTTATTTCTTCCATTTTAGAGAAAGATGTTATATAATTTGATTGAAGTCCACGGATCCGAAGTTTAAATCCTAATCTTGGATTAAGTGAGCACCTATGCATATCAATGATTATCATTTCTCTCTTTGCAGCAGTCTTCATAAAGTGGTAAGCTTTTTCTATTCCTTCATAATTATAGGTCTTCGAGTCTGTAGAAATAATATTTAAAGCATTCCCTAGATTTACAATGAGCTCTGAATTTCGGCCCAATCTTTCTTTCAAACTCTCGAACTTCATTAAGTACAACAACTTCCGGAGAGCCTCCTTGGGGAACTCTATGTCTCGAACAATCATACTCTCTGTGTATCGTGTGATCCTTGATGGAAGATGTCCATTTACACCTTTATTTGGATCAATCCCACAGAAAAAAAGTAGGCGATATATGTGAAAGCGTACTACTGGTACCAGCTGAATTTGCTTATGATACCCGTTAAGTGTCCATTGCGAAAGTATATTCATAAGTATCTTAAGACCAGAAGTGAAATCTGCGTATTTAATACACGAAATTATTAATAAGCACAGTGTGTTTGCTTTAATCTTTGAACCTTCTCGGATGGCCGCTGACATATAGCGAATTGCAGGTCTAAGACCTTTAAGCTCCAAATGAGCATTAATCAAAGCATCAAATATATGCTTATCTCTTGGTGACTTCTTGTACAAATATCCAGAGCGGAAGTAAAACTTTTGTCTCTTCATTCCTCTTCGAATCATTGGATCTTGTGGGTTAAAATTTTGTAGTAAGTTATTCGACCCATCTATAGAAACACATTTTTTCTGATACTTCTTTGCATACACCGAGCTTTGCATTAAATCTCCACTAGACCCCCTCATCTTTCTAACCATCATAGTTAAGCCAATTTTATCTTTTCTGTTTTTGTAGTGCAGAATAATTAGTTCAATAGTTCTCTTGTTAGGTCTTAGCCTACTAAACCAAAATGACTGTAAAACTTGCTCTGCTAATTCATGAAGCTCCAACAATGAAAATTCGTGAAAAATAATATTATAGGTTTCAATATTAGGTGGTACAGCTGATATTAGAAGATTGTAACAAATTTTTGCTATCATTAGGTTTATACTAGATTGTTCACAAGTTGCTTTCCTACAGATACACCAAAGGATAGCATTCAGGTCTTTAACTTGTGCTTTAGCATTATCAATTCCTTCGTAAATATACATAGGAAGACTATTGAATGGCACATTAAGTGATTCCAAGCGCTGCTTCATGATCTCCAACTGCTTCCGTATCTCTTCGTCATTACTTGTTCCGCTATCTTTGCTCGGACTCTCATAGATCGTTGACATCTGCAAAAGTCTAATAACTAGACCATTTATATTGGCTCGTAGGACGTTTAGCTCTTCTGACTGAGATATATCACGCTCTGGTACATCAAAGTCCGGCTCCTCATGAATGAATGTTTTAATAACAGGATCATTTCTTGCATTTCCTGTTAAATTTCCCTTTGGAATGAGTTTATCTTCATTTTCAATACCGAATACAGATTGCATACAGAGAGGTCCTCTTCTTATCATTTTTGATTTTCTTAAATGCCATGCAGGGCGCCCAAAAAAATCATGATTTGATTCACTATTTTCACTGGTTATTGTATTAGTAATAGAAGTTTTGAGCGAATTAAAGAGTTCAAGGTCTTGATCAAATTTTGAGAGAGAAGAATTCTTCTCTTCCCCAGTCCACTGCCCCTCGCGGGCCTCTTCGATCAGTCGATCCCATTCATGTAGTCGGTTTTCCTTAGCCTGCGAGTCTGCCAGTGCGGCAGCGGCAAATATGGTGGAGTAAAATGCAGTAAAAACATCACTTGCGTTAAGAGGTTTTCTCTTCGTTGCTCCAATAAATCTCTGATAAGAAATTGTCGCAAAGTAAGAGTATGAGTTGTGACGACAAGCGAGCCTTGCTTGTGCAGCACGAGAGGATACAATCAGCATTATCAAGACATAATTGTATCAATAAGGTATCACCCTTTCCCAAACAGAGATATTGGCTGCAGAATCGAAATAATATTTGCGCTCATGATAATTAATATGACATTTTGACTCTTCTACGGAGTAACACAGGATAAATAATGCGCCGCTAAATGAGGTTTATTTATTTTTTAAACGATGCTCCAAAAGGTCAGTCCAAACAAATTATACTTGTGAAATATCGCACCATATATAAGTGAATATGCCCTCAATTTACTTGACGGCCGAATTAAATGGGTTTGCATTTACGGTCTGTCATCGAGACAAATCAGGCCTCTAATTCGGATTTGGCTAGGGTAACTGATCTGAGACCTAATGACAACTCGGAATTTCCGTTCTGGTACACTTTCAGGGTCCAATGTACTTCCTGTCACGAAATCCATCCAAACGCTATCAGCATAAGCAGATTTGTGCGTGATCTTTAATTCAAATGATCACTAGTTTTCAGTTCTAGTGCCTAACTAGTAGTAAGGAATCAAATGTCATAAAGGGAAGTCGTGGAGAAGCCAATTTTGTTTGGAAATGTAAATTTTGCAAGGCCAGTTGATTTAAAACAGTCCTGAACAGAAATAAATAGCACAAGCTACTAATATAGCTAACAGAGAGAGTCATCAGCTACTTCAGTTATACCCCCAATAGCTTATCATCAAGAATCGCCAGCCAAACGCCAAAAAATTATTGAATTTGATAGCAGAGGGCTAGAGCTTCTTGAATTTCTACCTGAAGTAGGTTTTTACACTGTCATATATCTAAGCCTTTAATTGAAATATTACTAGGGTGAGTGGCTAGCAAATGGTATTCAGTCAGGAACCCAATTTACAAAAATCGATCTCACCGAGGGAGAATGGTTTGATTACGACGAATGTTCAGGTGAAGAAGTTAGCATTATTGACCTGAAATGGGAAATTTCAAAAAATTAATTCTTCACACTTGGATAAGCCCGAAATCACAGCATTTTTGGATCAAGAGTAACAAGACGCAAAATGAACAATTTATGGTGTTACGGTTGCATAGTATACAAATAATCTATAGCGGAATATTTTTCTTCGATTCCATTTCTATCATATCCCCTAGGCTGATGTGATAAATGCTCATGTTCCTATCACAATTTGATCAATATGCCATCGCTGCCGCATGGTTTTTTTTGGTGGCAAATGTGGTGAAAGGGTGGTTGCATACACATTCTTCGCCTTGCTTATGGCAATATTCCGAAAATTACCCATGAAAGGATCAATCATCTGTCTTGATAGAAGCTAAATTTAAGCTCATTCTGACCTTCAATTGGGGAAATGAGTTTTCTAGACTCCTTATGATAGTCTAGAGACCCAAAGTAATGGTGAAATTCTAATCTAGGCTGTCGAAAAATCATCAGCTTATGATGGTAGATGTTTCTTTTGATATTCTGCATCATTCAACGGCTTTACTTATAATTTTATCGTCGCGGAATCAGCACATCTTTGCCTCATAGAGACTAAGATGCATGCAACAGTAGCAAATTACACTTCTTAAAAGGCTTCTTAGAATTTCAACAACCTTTTTCTTGCTACAGAGATCTAAGGATGTAACAAGACATAGACCCGCTTTTGTTCTATAATTGTCTTGATGCATTCATAACCAAGTCCTCGGTATAACCCCACGTGGCTGACAGCTTTCTACGCCTTCTACTATAACCTATTCATACGCCAAAATCATATCATAAACTACAAAATACACGCAAATAGGTCCAGTGAACCATCAATTTAAATTCCATTCAATGTCCCACAACATCAGCGGAACGGATAATGACATTAAGCTCCTCCCATATTAAAAAGAGCAGAGCTGCCGAAATAAAAAGTCACAGTGATGTCTCTATGGCGTGATAACATACGGGTTGTTTTTTATCTCCAAGGTAAGTTTACATTTCTAATGTTCTGAGGTTGTTTGCACCTTATTTTAAATTTTCTGAATGCCGTGAAAAAAAAAAAAAAATTACCACTCACACGCGTGACTTGTTCAGCATTTTCTTGTGCGATTGCGTGTATCATGCAGCCGCACACAGCACATGTTTTCAACTAAGCCCCAGTTCAGCCATTATATCAATACTTCTTTCAAAATAAGAAAAAAGTATTTCGTTCAAACCTTATTGCCGTTTTGATCATTGTCAAAATGTTAGATTGTTTAAAACAAATGTATATGTTGGGGAAAAACAAGAAAACGATTCTTTTTCAGAAATAATCAAACACTCCATTTCCAATCATCACCAAATTATGTTTATTAATTGTTTTCTTTAAAAACTTTTATCCATTCACCAAAATCTCCGAATTTAACACTCTTAAAAACAATTAAAAAAATATACCGTCCCAATCAATCTACCTTTCATTCATTATCCTTCTTCTCCCACTCGATCTATCCATCGACCTTAGGCATCATCTAATTTTCTCCATTTCTTTTCATTTTTAATTTAAAATAAAATAGGAAAAAATCAAACGGATTTCTTTTTTTAATTTAAAAGGGGTATATATAAATTTGTATCTCATCTCATTATCATCTCGTTATCATCTAGTCTCATCTCAGGAAATAGAACTTCTATATTCTTAAGTGCAGGGTAAAAACTATGTTGTAAATGTCAGAAACGAAACATGAAAACTCAAACATCATTCTTGAAAAAATGGGATAAAAAATAAGTAGATAAATAGGGGCAGGAGGGAAGAGAGCTTACATTTAAAATAATCATCATGGGTATATCGAAAACATCTCGTTTCACTGTCCAACAATAACAGCAATCTAATTTTCCATCCCGTTCAAAACTACTAGTACCATTAAGTTCTCGAAGCCCATAGTCACTGACACCATCCACTCCGGATGTTAAATCACCTTTTTGCTTGCTATTGATCGAAGTGACCACATTATTTTCGCTATTTCTGCTCAGATCCGGAGTTCGTGCGTCTGCCAGTATCGAAGTATTTGTAATCGTGGCGGGTATTTCAGGACTTTGACTTTTATTCTTCTCATTACACTGTTTTTCGCGAGCGATATACTTGAGTAATTTACATCGACTCATAATACTGCCTCGCGAATCATTAAAAGCCAATCTTGCAAAATCCTGATAAAACTCAATCACATCATCGACGTCCATTAATTCAGCCAAAAGTACTGGATGGTGTGACGCACTGACATCTTTATTCAGTTTATCATTAGTATGGCTTTTGAGCCCTTCCATTTGTGTTGTTCGCGCAGAACTAAAAGACGCCTTTTGTCTAGCTCCGGGGATATTTTCACTTGTTTTTAGTACTGCTAATTTGCCAGTATTAATATTAAGATTGGGTTCTTTGCCTAAAAGAACTTCTTTTCGCCAGCCCGTCATCATGATGAATTCTTGATTAACCGCAGTTATTTCACCCGTACGGCGACAGACTATAGTAGGGGTACAGCAATTGTGCATGAAGCCTTCATACTCAAATAGCGTTCGCTGGAAGCATTTCTCCATAAAAATCAGATCTTGCCGGGTAAGAGTTTTCATGCAGGAGATAAAGGAAGGTCGTATAGATGCAAGAGATTTTGCGATACGGAATGTTTCTGTGGAGGAAAAACGACGCTGGAGGAATGCGGTAAGATTATGAAACCCAGTTGTATATGGGTAAGGCTCTTGTACCGAATCATAGATAAAAGAAGAGTCCCGCGAGCGTTTTCTCTGCAGATTCGACCCAAATCCTAATCGACTTGATGAGCCTGCTATTCGTGACTTTGTTGGTTTTAGAGATTTAGGTGTTGGTGTATAGGATGTGCTATTAGGAGTAAATGTGTTAATTGGTGAATTTTCATAGGTTCCAGTAGCGCTTGAGCTTGCATCGGTACTAGGACTATATTGACTTTGAGACGCAGCAGCAATAGCATAAGCATGTTGTAAATCCGACTGGGAAGAAAATATTTGGTTCTCCGCCACATTTCCATAGTTTACCAGATCATTCTGATATATCTGATTGCAATTGCTCATACTATCTCCATAAATATTGTTATCACTTAAGTTAACCTCTCCTAGTCCTTGTACAGACATGAAGCTAGCCTGATCCTTAAGTGAAACTTCATCAACTCCCGAAGACATATGACCCAAAATACCAAACTCCAAAGCTCCATAATGATTGCCAAAATTGAGGCTTTCAAGATCAAAACCATAGAAAGCCGGGTTGCTTGGATCCAAAAGTGTAGCAGTCGTGTTAAATGATCCTCGCTGGGGATCACTCGGAGAGATTTGTTGCGGAGGAAAAGACATGTTTTGTATAGAGGTATTCTGGTGGTTAAAAGACGGAGATATAGATGATTTTTGATTATTGATAGAGATTCTTGTCTGAAGAGGAGGTGGTATGGAATTTGACTGATTAAAAACAGGGTACGGAGGAGTACCTTGTAGGGAAAAAATACTGGACATTCTAGCATTAGTAGTGATAGTTGGTGAACTACTAGAGTTATCTCTCGTTATGGAATTATTACTGCTACTAGCTAATCGACCATGGCTAGCAGCTTGACTGAAGTTGGACTTATAGTATGGTCCAAGAACTGGCCGAAGAGCATCTGGAGGTGCATCATGAAGATATTTGGCTTTCTTTCGAATGCCATCTTGACAAACGTCTGCAAGACCTCTCTTAATGCACCGTTGACACGGACGCTCATCCCCTATTTTAGATCAATTAGCCTTTTATGTCTTTCTTTCTTTTTCTTTTCTTTTCTTTTCTTTTCTTTTTTTTGAGAGAGAGAGAGAGAGGGAAAGAGAGAGACTCTTTAGCTTCTCAACCCTACTTCTAATACATGCAAATTCACTCTCCTTTTCTTGGGAAAGTATTAAGCTACCGTCCACAAAATTGATGATCTTTTTATAATGGACAAAAGAAATACAAATAGATAGTCAGAAAGACACATACATACCACAAGTTAAATGAGCCCTCTGGCACGCATAACAAGCTCGTCTAGCTTTTTTCCTTCGTGGCCTCAAGGGATCCTTTGAGTCTAATCTGAGCTTTGACGGCGTTCCGACATGCATATTTGGGCCGTTTTCATCTGATTCTGATTTCATATTGTTCTCGGTCATTTCGATTAGATCATCGCCGTCGTGACTATCTTCAATAGTGTTATTGTTACTGCGGTTATTTTCTTCGTCGTCGCTATCGTCGCCGTCGTCGTCGTTAGTAATATTATCGGTAGCTTTCGCCTCTGTCTCTATGAGATCCTGGCGATGATGATGATAGTAGTGTTGATCTATATGTCTACCCTCCGAAGCTTTTACGGAAACATCATAGTCACCTTCCATATTTGTGGCTCCCAACATGCGATCTTATAAGTATCTATCCTTTCAGAGTCCTTAGCAACGAAGCCAGAAACACGGACTAGGCTCCGACGACCTCGTGCTCCTTACGGTATCACAGCTTCGTTAAAGGCGATACAACCACTGTGTGATGAATATGCTCTTCCCTGGTCTCTTTCTATGCAGATGCAGGAGACGAGGAAAACAATTTTGGTCGTACAACCGCACCGGGGCACATAGATAGGCTTACTATCTAGGTGCCGTGGTCGCCTCAAGTCTTTGCCCCGTTAATCACCCCTTTCACTTACTAAAAAATACCTTCAAAAGCTCGGCAGCTGATATATTATTTAAAGTCATATACCAAACTCAAAAACACTTCAATTGTCAACCCTCTTTCAAAGCTAGCAGATTTTTTAGAACCAAAATGGAAAGATACAGAAGATGTAGAATTCTACTCTATGGGCAGCTTCCCGCTCACAATGCGTAACTTGTTTGTTTGAAATTCCCTCTTTCCAAGTCTGAATATTGAGTAGATACAAATCTCCTGCATTCTGTCTCCACAGCGGCACCTGAGAGAGCGGGACCGAATGAAGTCCCGGCACAGAATTCGGGCAAAAGGCTTCCAAAGTCTTACTTCCAGGTAGCCAAATATCACGTTGTTGCTTAATTCAGTGTATTTGATTAGATTATTAATAGCCAGGATGAAAGGTTATGACGTGCTTGACTTATATATGGTCCCAATGAAATTTCCTGGTTGATGTTTCTTGTATTCTTGATCTTGCAGATTTCTTAATTTTCATATACAAAAATATAGAAACATCTAATTCAGTATTGTCACAATCAAAATTTATCTCTAAGCTTCCACACCTTTTTTTCTTTTTGTATTGTCACTTGTATAGTCAAAACTTTTTTCAGCTCAGGGTTGAGCCAGAATATTAGAAAGCTATCGCTTTGAAGGTGCTAGAATTAAGTCAAGAAATGAAGATGAATGAAGCTTGACGTGGAGAGTTTGACTAAAGGTAGTCAACTCTTCCAATTCTATAAACCTTACCCCAGAACCGACGTGGTATAAGACACAAATGTCAGTCTTTTTCTTTTCTTGCAGCTTAATAACGTTTCTTTTCTTGTTTTTATCTTCTTCTCATTCTTTTCCTACAACTGAGAATCCGATCCTCGGCCTTTTGATGTGAATTTCAATCCAAACGATAGCTAATTTCTAAATCTTCAGATATGAAGATCACGTGTTATTGTTTTTGATATCTGGTGCTTTTCTCACATGGATGTAGATTAATGATTTTGATTTCTTTTGGCTTGCTTGAACTTCCCATTCTTCCCATACCCTGTCCCTTTTCTTTTCCCTTTCCCACGAGCTGGTGTAACCCAAGTCAGGTAACTCAACCGTAACGCAGTAACTCCACCGCCACCGCCCCCTTCCCCCCTTCCTTCTGAATGAAGATATCAGTGACTAATCTTTCCTGGTAGTAGATAGAAGATATCTTGTCTCTCTCCTACCAGGCTCTGCTGAAAAGAATGGAAAATGATCAACTCTTCTTTTAATATTTGCGAGTTTCCGTCTACTTGATTCACACTTACCCAAACAATCTTTTTTCTTTCTTCGACGTCTAGGAAAATCCAATCGATAACAATAGTGTTTTTATATATTTTTATATATAAATACAAAACCGTAACAATGAAAAGTATTTCCTTCTCTTCAATAGAAAATGGAAAACAAAAAGGCGACTGAGAGGGGGGAAAAAGCAAAGCGAGGCAAGATAGAAGAAACTGCAGGACGCCTAGGTAATGCTAGACTAAGATGCGATTAGAAACGAAGCGAATATATTCTGCGGACCGGATATATGCGTTTGGTGTTGATGATAATGAATGGTTAAGATGAGCGGCTGGCGACTGAGTCTGAATGAACTCGCGCGTATGTATAAGGATGGTCAGTCTTTCTAATGTAATCTCTGGTGCATAGAAACCAATTGAACGTGCAATATGTAGTGCCTCCTTTATTAAAGACTAAACAAGAATTCAAGTAGATAATACTTCCTTGAGACGTTTAGAAAAAGTAAAAAGAGTTGCTGATGAAATGAATGTAGTCAAAATCGCTGGTATTAGCGAGTAGGTTTTGGGAAGCGTGTTTGAGTGGTGCAGCTCATATACATCACGGCAATTCGCGTCTCTCTGTGTATCGATAAGTCAATCTGTGTATAATTTCTCCCCTTCTCCCTTTATTCTTTTTTTTTTTTTTTTTTTTTTTTTTTTTTTTTTTTTTTTT
>QVIK01000406.1:33149-45916 GCA_003957845.1 Oidium heveae
ATATATATATATATATATATATATATATATGTCATATGAGTATCTTAGTTCAAGAGAGTTTTACATACAATATAATTTCAAAACTGAATTCTGACGTTGGGGCCGCTCAACGCCAGGTCGAAGAGCTAAAAACAACATCTAGTCGTCTGACTACACATCAAGATATGGCCGTACTAAACAAAATTGCAACCCCCCCCCCCACCCCAAAAAAAAACTCAGCAAATTGAACTTAGGACTTTCTCGCATTATCTTAGATCGCTCTGATGATTAGGATAAAATTACAAGAGCTACTTACTGATAGACGGAGGTTGCTCTCCTGACTCATTTAACCTTATAATTTACAGTAAGAGCTAGTTAACGATGAGAGCCTGGTTGGTAGTATAGGATAGCGATCGAATGCTGAACACTCACCACAAAGATCCCCAAGAGTGGCCAAGGCAAACATGTAATGACATATGGGATATTTTGGAATGACGATATATCCTTCCAGATAGCACTCAAACGGCCAGGAATGTCCTGGACACACTAAATCAAGACAAATCCCTAAGCAGAGATTCTTGAAAGCCGATTTTGATCATCATAAAGAAAGAGCTAAATGTGATAATCGGACCAAAGTTGACTTGCTTCGTAGACAAATAAATAAGAAAATTTCGAGTGTAATAAGTAACCGGATGTAAAGGGCCGCGCCTTAGTAATGACTGGGCTGAAAATCTTGCCCAGCCTTGGTAATAAAAATCAATGTGGAATTACGCAGGGACCATACGGACGGTGTGGGATTAGGCATAGTAATTATGCATAAGGGTTATGCAGGGGAAAAGGAGGTTCACATCTCGCTTATATAGTCTACGGAAGGGGTTCATTATGAGTTGAGTCTCTAGAACACATAAGAAGCCTTCCTCCCCTATTAATGTATTTAGTTCCTCATAGATAGAATATTAACAGTTAAAGGCACAAGTTGCTGCGTCTTAACTGGCACTTACAGCCCATCACAACGGATGAATCTTCTTAATGCTGATGACTTTGCTGGGTGGAGCGAAATTATCAATTCAATAGCTTGAAACCTGCAATAATAAGAGCATATCGTGAAGTTACTGACCCCTCTGAGCATAATACGTCCGAGCGAGTCTCAGGTAAACCGAACGGCACTTGACTTAGAGGATCTTAGGCCAATGGATCTAAGTCGAATGAGGAGTCAGCTACTTAGCATACTTATCCTTTAGAGAATGGGCTATGCATTGCCTGTGGTGAAAAGGAACGTGTTATTAAGGATCATCATCATCGAAAGATAAATCAGATTCCAAAACAAAACTTCAAAATAATCAGCCAACTTCTAATAGAGAAGATAGTCATTATCGAGTCTCTGTGACTAGTAGAAATAATCCTTCAACCATTGCACTAAGTTGTGCCTGAGGTTGAGTTTGAAAATATGAAGGATAAAAGTTCTGGGGTTATTGATGAAGGAAAAATTGTGATGAATAATACGCCATGAGCATTGGTAGAGGTTGAGAGTATTTCAGCGGAATATTTACTTCTTGGGTTATCCTCCACACTGTAAGGCTTTATCTTTGAAAGAAGGGTCGGATGGCTTAGCGGTAAGTCATCCAGGCCGGTCTTCCAAGTAGAAATTGGGTAGCTTGAACACCTGTCCCACCCGAGACGGTTGACGGCTGGTTCGAATCCAACAGACCCTTTTACCTTCGCTGCAGAAGGCGAAGATATTTGATTAAGCATACTAGGATAGCCTAAGGTTTTTTGAGACTTTTCCCTTAGTTGGATACTCACGGTTGAGGATGGGGTGCGAGTCCCCGCTTACCTAGGTAGTGGTATCAGCGAATGCTATCCATTGTATTAGTGTTCTACTTAAACATCAATATCTTCAAACTCTGTGGTTGTCTCATGCTCTATGAGCGCTAGGCTCGTGCCCGGGACGTTAAAAAAAAATTATAAATAAATAAAATATTTTTGAAAGAAACCAAAAAAAACCCCAAATTGGAGTAATATATTTGATTATTGGACACTTCTAATAATTCAGCTGGTTAAACCTTTGATTTTCCTATGATGAATGATCTCGTAAAATGGCTGTCATTAGTGATTCGCTAGTATAGTTGTAGAAACGTACATTGTGGATGAGGAAACCCAAGCAGAGTATCACATAATAATTCATTTTTAGCCCATGCAGAGAGTTGATTCATTTTAATGCCACAAATATCCCTTTCCAAACCTCTAACTCCTTTGAAAAATAGCTTCATACAGAAAAAGTACATAAATACAGAACTCCAAATTACCGTAGTTCCCAATCCCTAATTTTTTTTACAAATCATTTCGTGTCCTATCGTATCAGTCATGGTGTTTATGAAATAACAGTCTATAGTAAATGAAGGAAGAAAAATTAGTTTTCAAATTCTAATCTTTTCATCGCAACTTTTATTTTTCTTCCGAGGATTATTGAGGGGGTCAAGAAGGGCCCGGTGGTGGTGGTGGTGGCGGTTGCTCTGTCTCTGGTGCTACGGCATCTTGTTCTCCTCCAGCATCGTCTTCCACCCCTTCATTAGCCATTTCTTCAGTATCAGCTTCACTATCCTCAATGTTACCCATCCGTGCCCGAGCAAGTAAAACACAAGCTACGAGCCCACAAAATATAACGAATGTAAAAAATACGATCAATATAATAGCTATTGCATCGTTTTGTTTAACCATATTCCTGTGTGTTAAGTTCAGATCAAACTAGGTTTCGTTCAATTTCTTCCCCCCTAGACAATCAAAGGTCCTGAAGAAATAATTTTTTAAACTGCGTTCAAAAATTGCTCGTTTGGTATTGCAGCATATGATTTTACCTCCCCCTTTCACGTGTCTTCTTTTCTAGTTCCTCTTTAATGTTTATTATTTGTTCCAGCGACCTAGCGAAGAAAGTACGTCTTTGGTCTCAATTTCAGGGACTCTTTTTCTAATAGCAGTGATGATGTTTGAAGGGAAGATATGAAATCCAGCACAACAGATCTGAAATTTTTGTTATTACCTGTTCGAAATTTAATATTAGCGATTTGATTTGTAGGTTTTTTAAAAGGTCTTTTTTTTCCTGGAATAATCTTTATTCCCGAGAAAAAGAAACCATGAACTTTACCTCTTTATAAATTCATTTGCTATATTCTCTGGTACAACTCCGTTATGTATGTAGGATTCAGTTAAAAAACAAATTTTTTCTTTCCTCTCCCTCTACCTCCCTCTAACTCTAATTTAGTTTACACAAATTCGGAAATATTGATATAGAGAGATAGGAGTAGAAGTAATAAGTTACTTGGATTTTTAACCTAAATAGCGATTATGTGATATATGAATTTAGCTGAATAAAAGTCGGAGAGACGTTAATACAATATCTATATCTCGTCGGGTGGCTATCTTTCTCTTTTTTGATACTTTGTCAGCTCATGAGAGTTGAAAAATGAGTTGATGACCAAAACATACGATTCGTTCTAGAAAGAGCTTTTTTTTTTGTCAAGGTGAGTTCTATTACCTTATATTAATTCGGATTCATGCAGCGAATAACCTAATGGTACTTCAAGAAAATTAACTGAGGCTGCAAGCAATTGGGAGTCTTGAACTGACCATCTTATGACCAAGAAAATATTGAGTGGTTTTGTATGTCGTATGATATACTAAATCGCAGATGGCATATAGGAGGTCTTAATAGCAACAAATAGCTTTATTTATCTGTTGGTGGGCCAACTGATACATATTCCTATTGAGCGTCGAAGTCAATCTTTTACTGGTTTGCTAATGTACTAGCTAGTAGGGGTTGCCCATGGTGACTTTGACCTGCCAATTAGAGTGAAAGAATCAATTTTTAGCTAAGCCACACGCACTACTCACTTCTTCCCGAGCCACAGCCAATGTCACATCTGTAAGTTCCGCTAACGGCTGGGATATGCACTAGACCTATTTAGCTTTTATGGACAAATTAATTTTAATAAACAGCTATTAATATAAAAAAAAAAACAAACCACTTTATAACAGGATGGAAGAAATCACGATGCATACGATAGAGGCCCATCTTTTCAAATCCTTCTGCCAGAGCGGAAGGTTACAGATCTGTGGCCAGCCTCTAGCTACAAGCCACTTTTTTGACTGTCAATATATCACAAACAAACGCCCGATCAAAGGGACAGAGAATCTTGGCCACGAGCCGCAATTATTCCTAGACTAATTATAGCATAACGATGGAATCCTTTTGCTTCGATTGAGTATCTTTTTCTGCTTCATCATGTAATACTAACTACACCCATTATCTTCCTCATCCAGGAGTTGGGCATCAATTTTTAAATCTAGTCTAACTACATCTCCCCAATGAAGCGAGCAATCTAATGATTTCAAACGCTGCTTGTTAACTTCATATTGTCCCGGATGCCAAAACTACGGAGGCTGAATAATCTCAGTGTATTCAATTAGATATTCACTTGCACTGAGGAAAGTTGAGGGTATTCCATGAACCATTAATTTTCTTCTTTTCCTAATTAATCTCAACGGAAGTGAGCAACTCAATTTATTGGTAGGAAATTTTAGCTATCATTACGATGCTTGGACTAGGAGACTTGGATTTAAAAGAAGACTCAACGATGCTTTCATCCTCATTTTTCACAAGAATTTGGAGCATTTCGAATCCTTGAACCTTATATTAATCTCGAGCGTGATAGCTTGAATTTAGCTCCTGCTTCAAGTCTTGTTGCGAATTTTTTGGTTGGAAATCCTAGTGGAAATCTTATCCCTTTCGTCTACTGTCAAGGAAATTCATTCAAAAATAATGAAAACAAGTGTCTTCCTCAACGACAACTAAAATAAAAAATATTAAATTGTCCCCAAGTCCTTTGTGTCTGATATTCGTGTATATTTTGATTTTTCATTATCGTTCAAATCTCGGATTGCTCTTGTATTGCAACAATGGATGCAGCAATCAAAAAGATACAAATTGACCTATAAGAAAAAGGTAAACCTGTATAGCTGTTTATCGTTCATTTGGTAGTAGAGTACTTCAACAACACCGTAAAATTTCCGATTGATTACAATTAATCATCTTCATTCGTTATTTAAAATTTACTATAATTCGAATGTCCTATCTTCCGTCATGGTATAGTCACCTGAAATAAAGCAAATATGTTAGGGTTTTGTTAGGGTTGTGTTATTCGGCATTGTCAATTTCATATTCGAAATTGAACCATCCCTTTTTAGAGTTGGGTTTGAGTGCCGTCTCGCTTGTGAACCAGTGATCCACGCATAATTATTGGGCAAGTCTTATTAAGGGACTGAGTATGTAACTTATATCTATGAGAGGGTAGTTCGTACTAAATATCCAAGGTTGACCTTGTAGATTTTAACAAAATATTTTAGGGGTTCATTTTATTTAGAAAAATTTTTTAAGATATAAGTATAAGTGATTTTGGAATCAAATGGAAATTTATATCTATAGCAATGCAACTAAACGCTGAACTGTATACTTGAAGTTGCTGTAGTGATTAGGATAACAGGGGCATCCTTTAGAATTGATAATTTACACTGCTCGGTAAATTTAGAAGATTAGGGACATGGGTTGACTGGAATCGACATGGAGGTGAATTTAGCATTTCCCTATTATATCCTCTCAAATCTTCAATCCATTGAGTCTGAGTAGAAAAATATTTATTTAAGAAAAGAAGAAAAAAAAACATGGAAAACCGCTGATGAGTGGAAATGACATTTTTGGAACATACATTAAAACACGCTTCGCCAGCTTATTGCTTAATTTCTGATTTCACAAGATTTTCCAATTCCTTCTCTGCACCCGCGGAAATTAAAAATAAAACTTTACCATATGACAGACCATCCAAACCAATGCATAATCGGCACGGGAGGGCTTCGTTAAATGTAGCTACATAGAATCAGATCTAGATCGGCTAACTTGTATCTCAAGAGGCTCATTTCTGCCCCTGGGTCTTAAAATTTTTGTTTAAACATGTTCTCTTAGACGTGATTTTTAGATCATTTTCCCCCAAAGATAACATTTGGTAAGTCGACATGTATTTTATATAATGTTACAAATTAATTTCTAATTTTTTGCCTAAAATCCGTGGTTGACGAGATTTATTATCGTCTAGAATTCATAGCTTTCTTTCTTCTTATCTTATCTTGGACTTTAATTAATGCCGTTCGAATTTCTCCTTTTGGAAATGATGAGAGGTCATAGTAATTAGGCGCAATATCCTAACAAAGGTCAGCTTATACGTTCTTTTGCTTTTTAATTTTCTCAATAAAGAATTAAACATAATCTTACTAGTAACCATTCCGGCTTCACCGCCGTTACTGTTCTCACATAATTTTTAGTAGTCAAAACAAACTCGTTATAAACAACCCATTCACTTTCTACTCCTAATTCGGTACTTGGGTGGAGTAAGACGTCTTGATCGTCCTTGACAGTCTTGTAATGCTTTCCGGTGCTATCTTTCTTTGCAACCTGCATAAAAAATCCGGAGACTAGCGCACGACGGATGTTTACAAAGTAATTTTTGTCATTAAAGTCTGTACTCATAAGTTCTAATCCTGACTTCTCCATAGTTCGCTTCAATTGTTGTCGAACATTATCTGCCGATTGTAATGCCCTTAAGCTTAAGTAATGTTTGTGACACCACTCTCTGGGATTAGCTTGTGCCTCAGCCCCTTTAAATGCATGATATACATTGAGCAGTGTAAGATGATCACCATCAGGATGGGTAAAAAGTGATTTCATCTCATCGGCCCGTTTTCTTGCATTAGCTGGGCGAACAAATATCTGTGGTACACTTAAAAGAGCAGTAAGAGATAAGATTTCACTAGAACAATAGAATTCTGGGGAACTGATGAGCATAACAGCGAGTGCTGGATCGAGTGGAAACTCTGATGCAAGTTTCCCTAATGTAGTGAGCTCTCCCTCATCGTCAAGACATGCAAGGTAGTTTAATTCTTCCAATGCTCTCATAAGAGTTTCAGGTGCGGGTGGGTCCATAAGATCAAAGTGCACTAGATCATCTACACCTAGTTTCTTTAGTTCTAGAACAGTATTTGCTAAATTCGAGCGAAGAATTTCTGGGTAAGTTTGTTCAATTAGTTCTTCTTTGAAAGCTGCTTCAGTGTAAAGCCGAAAGCATTTACCAGGACGTGTTCGACCGGCACGACCTGCCCTCTGTTGTGCTGATGCTTTTGAGATTGGAGAGACAAGTAAGGATTCTACTCGAATCCGAGGATTATATACTTTTTGCTTACTAAAGCCTGGATCTACCACATAAACGATACCATCAATAGTCAAGCTGGTTTCAGCAATATTAGTGCTGACAATAACCTTCCTACCAGGATGCCCACTGCTACTTGATTTTGGAGCTGGCTCGAATATCTTTTGCTGCTGTTGTGGAGGAAGTGTTCCGTAGAGTGGATATACTTTAAGGGGCCCAACATCGGTTTCTCGAACCATCTCATCGGCTTCCAAAGAAATCTTTCTACATGCATCTTCAATTTCTTCCTCTCCAGTTAGAAATAATAAGATATCCCCCTCAGGCTCAGTGGCATGGATTTGGAGAACAGTTCGTAAAGCAGCTTCAACATAGTCACGTTCTGGTTTAGGCGTATAGAAAATTTCCACGGGATGGGTTCTTCCAGGAACAGCCAATAACGGCGCATTATTGAAATATTTTTGAAACTTCTGTGCATCAAGAGTGGCAGACATAATGACAATTTTAAGATCCGGCCTTCTTAATGCAATCTCCTTCAACAATCCCATTAATATATCCGTAGCGAGCGTGCGCTCATGTGCCTCATCAAGGATAATACAGCTATACCGTGTCAAGTTATGATCGTGCATAGCCTCCCGAAGAAGCATACCATCTGTCATATATTTTAATATAGTTTCTGGACCAGTGACATCTTCAAATCGAATGCTATAACCAACTTCCTCTCCTAGCTTTACATCCATCTCATTTGCAACACGCTGAGCTACCGACATTGCAGCTACCCTTCGAGGTTGAGTACATGCGACGATTTTTCCATGAAAATGGGGAAGGTCGTCATACAGAACAAACTGAGGTATTTGTGTGGTCTTTCCAGAGCCGGTCTCACCAACGAAAACGAGAATCTGGGTTTCATGAAACATATCTAGGAATTCTTGCCTATTACAGATTAGTAAGACATACCATGCAATGAATCTCTTATTCTATGGGTATGCCTACCTTTGCTTGTGAACAGGAAGATCTCTTCTAGTCTTCAAAATATTAAAATACTGTTGTGAGAGAGGATTGTTATTGAAAGGATTGTTTGGGCCATCTTCCGCAATCTCTGCTTCTTGCGCAGTTGTTCGATGTCTTTTGAATTTCGATAGACCGCCTGCTCCTCTTCCACCCGACCTTCCATTTTCATACATATGCGCCAAATAGGGATTTGATGAAGGATCCATATCTCCTGTTTTCATTCTTTTCGCGCTTGATGTTTCTTGATCCGCAGGCCGACGGTCGGACATGATGAAGTCGGCCACTATGCGCGACGATAACCGTCTTAGTGAATATTCTGTACTAGATATGGAAATATAATTTGGCAGGCAGGGATCGTGCCTAACTTTTTTTAGGGTCACGTGAAATAATCATCAAATTTCCATGAAAACGCGCTAGCATGTGACTCATAATCACCCGGTCATCAATGAAACTGTCACGAATCCCTACTTACTTCTACAATTTTACTAATATTCAATTGATATAAGCTAAAGTCAAGCAAGTAGAGAGCACACGATATCACATATTAATTGATTGATTAGTAAAGTGTTTATAGTTTAAGGCTAAAGCATTTCGCCAGTCAACTTTGATCCTATGGAGGCTTCGGGAAATAACGTAATATTTCAAAAAGTCCCGATAGTTAAGATTTGGAACATTTCTCCTCTCATCTAGATGTTCCAAAATTTATTTATAACTAACACAATCCGATTGATTTGCGATATGCTTTCTGATATAATGTACCCTAGTATGACGAGATATGTTTTTCATCATGTCTTTTCACATAGTTTGGCCTAAGTCCGACAGATTTATGTGTCCGCTGTAGGACTATATGCCAGGCTTAGCACGCGCTCTTGATAATTACATACCCCTTCAAAGACCAAACAAACTCCAAACATATCACTAATGAATGCTTAAAACAATTTCTTGAGTGCTGCATGTGCATATTTGAATCTTGAGCTGGAGACATTTCCGTAATGCTTGATTTGTTGAGCCCAGGATAATACAAACTTCTACAAACTTCTACGAGCTAAGCTACGTGATTGAGAGTTGTATGGACACGATGTCGGGGACGCATTCGCGAAGCTACTCAAGCCGCTCACTTTATTAGTTGTCAGGCTGAGAGTTAAAGAGTGCTTTTCAAAGCTCGCTTAAATCATATCATGTATCATCAGTTTGAAATAACGGCCAATATATACTTTATAAGGTAATCCGAGCACTTCATGATTTTCGCTGACTAATACATAAATATGTTACCATAGCGGCTATTACTTCATTCACGACTCTTTTTGTTAGAATGTTGATTCTTGAAGCTCGTTAAGCTAGGCGCTACAATATAACCTATTCTAGCTAGGCCGACGATCATCTAAATTTATTTATTTAGAGAATCGTTAGAGATCCCTCACCCACTAAATTCTGATTGGCTGAATTCAATTTTTGTTAGTCCCACCAATCATAAATCTGCTCATTGTGACGGCACGGCGTGTGTGGTCTGCACACTACCCACAGACCACCTTACCACTCCTTATACCTTATTTACTTTCGACGCGCGTATCGTCTGTTTACTCTTCAGACAGAATTGAATCATCATAAATACACTGAATACTGTAGCCTTGCCTCTCCCTTCCCCTATATCGTGTCATTCATATCTAACACCAATCCCTCAGTTTTTCACTCTTGAGCTCTCAAACTTTCATATTCTCTATACTTTACCGCCCTTCGAACCATACCACCCATCGAATTTCTAACATTTGATCATGAACATTCTTTTACCCCCTCAGGAAATGACATAAAACACGTTAATGGAAGTAAAAGCTGCTATTGGTGCGCATGCGTACGCAGAAGGTTATACAGTGCGTGTGTGGAAAACTCGGAAAGTTGGAAATAGGAAGGAAAGTGACATCAAGTACCATGAGTTGCAGTGCTCGAAAGCTGGCGCCCTTCGTGACCCTTGTACTGCTAGAACACGCAACATAACAAATTAAAAGACCATGTGCCCTTTCCAGGTAGACATTAAAAAGTCAAAGACGCTACCTTCAACTTGGCAAGTTCAAGTAGTTAGGACGGACCACAACCACGAGGCTTTTGATTATCCTTCAGCACATTCCAAAGGAAGGAAGTTGACAGTGGAAGAGCGTCAGGCTGTTCTCTCTTTAAGTCAGGCAGGTGTGACGCCAAGTGGCATTCTAACGTCACTACGTCAGTAAAATGCTGAAATGTGTGCGATCGCACAGGATGTATACAACGTGCGTTACTCGCAGCGAACAACCATGCTTGCTGGGCGAACTCCTTTATAAGCCCTGCTTGACAGCCTTGCAAACAAACCAAACTCCGAGTATTATGTTCAGGTGGATCGTGATACTCAGCAACTCTCACATCTACGTATTGTGTCGGATTCTGCAAAGGAAATTTGTAACTTGTTAAATCGTGGCAAAATCTGGCTCCTGGATGCAACATATAAGACAAATCGTTATGGACTTCCTCTATTCCATGTGATAGGGGTTACTGCAACAAACAATACGTTTACGTTTTGTTATTTTTTTTCTTAAGGGAGAGACGACTGCTGACTATCGGTGGGCAATAAACAAACTACAAGAAATATTTCGAAACTGCAGCATAGATCAACAACAACATGTCTTTGTGACAGATCGAGAGCTGGCTCTAATGACTGCACTGTCAGAAATCTTTCTGAGTGCTAACGCGTTGCTTTGCCGTTGGCATAAAAGCAAAAATATTTTCGCGAAGCAGAGAACAGCTTTTCAGACGCAAGAACTCTTCAAGGAGTTTATCAATACTTGGCATGTGCTGGTAAACTCTACAAGCGAAGTGGAGTACTCTGAAAACTTGCTTAAATTCAGGAGAAAACACCTGCACATGTGAGCCATTACCTTGAAATAACATGGCTCATTTATAAGGAAAAGTTTGTCAACGCGTGGATGCATAATGTTCTTCACCTAGCACACACCTCGACCTCGCGCGTGGAAAGTGCACACGCTGCGCTAAAGAAGTGGATTGCAGTCTCAACAGGTAACTTTGTCAAGTTCTTTGCGCTCTTTACGTTGCGTTTATATTACTAACCTACACAAATCATGTGATCTATTGGCAGTAGGAGCGGCAATTAAGCTCGCCTGCGATGGGCAGCTTGCTTCCATCCGTCACCAGAACGCTAAAGAGCGAGCCATTGCGGAGATGCAGCTTGGCCCAATCTTTGCAGCAGTCATGGGTAGAGTCTCGGTGGTATGTCTCGTCATCAAAAATTGATAAGATTGGAGTTGTGATCAACTGAGGGATTGTTGTTAGATATGAGCAGATTTGTGATTGGTGGAATTAACAAAAATTGAATTTAGCCAATCAGAATTTAGAGGGTGAGGGATCTCTAACGATTCTCATTTATTTAATTATTCTATTTAAGGTCCTAGGCACAAGCCCTAGGTCCACTTTGGGTTCAAAACCGGCGGAGCCGGTAGGGATTATGGCCTCAGGCATGCCCTACTCGTTCACGCCCGTTATTTACATAAAATGTAGGAAATATATGAAAATATGAAAATCAAAGAAACAAAGGAAAAATAAAGAAAGAAACATAATAAGGATTAGCCCAGCATTTCTCACACCAAGTTCTAACCCGCCATTCACTATCCTGGCATACAATTATTAACTCTCCTCGCGTACTGCAGAGGATGAGTCAGACATTTGGTCACTATAAAAACCTGTAATCTGAGTAAGTNTGCAGAGGATGAGTCAGACATTTGGTCACTATAAAAACCTGTAATCTGAGTAAGTTCTGAAAATTTCTTCGTGCAATTATGCCCAAGGAGTTTTCTTCTATAGGTATCAATTGTTATACCATTCCAAAGTTTACGCATTTGATTTGCGTGCTTTCGACAACGAATAAAGTGGGTGGGAGAAGTCTCCTGTCCACAGACGCATTCAAGGTTGGCGTCTACATGTTTTAGGCGACGATGATACGCCGCAAAATCACCATGTCCTGTTCTGGCAGCTAGTAATTTATGTAATAGCCGCCGTGGTAGTTCTAACTCTGGTGGCTTCCTACGACGCATTTTCAGATCCAGATCTTGGTATCGAGCTGGACAAACTTGTGACCACTATTTTTCCACCAGATCTTGACGTCGCTGTTGCATAAGACGATGGAGGTAGGCCAGAGTGTTGTAATCAGGTTCAGTATTTCCCTCAGGAAGATTTCGCAAAGCAGTACGGGCTTCTAAATCCGCTTCTTCGTTTCCTTTAATTTTTGAGTGACCTGGCACCCATCTAAATTCAGCTTCTATACTCTTCGCTAAATTATGAAATAATTTGCATAATCTAATGCTGGATATTGATTTACGAGTTTGAAGAGCCATTACTGCAGACTGATTTCCGAGAAATACGAGTTATCTTCTCTTCATTTTGCCTCAACGACAAAGCTACTCGAAGTGCCATGGTTGCACCAAAGATCTCTGCATCATACACCTCTCCACCATGAAGTGTTCCGTGTCCCTTTTTAAAAGTAACTCCTCC
>QVIK01000407.1:0-23038 GCA_003957845.1 Oidium heveae
TCTTGGCGTCATATGTCCTATTTAGGATTATGCAATATAGAGCTCGGCCCTGTATTTATAGACGTTAAATAGATAAACAAACAAACAAACATACAGATTTTCGGCGAATCCCTTAGTGTGTACGCTAGCAAACTTTAATTGGCTCCAATCATACACATCATTGATGTGCTAGCGTAATGGCAGTGTCTATATTTTTGTTGTTAGGGGGATATTAGTATTAAGAATTAAATAAATCAACATATAAACCTTCGAAGACACTATAACTAGCAATACATTATTAACTCGTTTTTATTACATTAATTTTCAGTGCTATAACTTCTTAGAAAAACTTAGATATTTAAAATTTATCATCCATGAGACAATATCTTCAAATGCGATCACTCTGCCCCAAACTGATGCATCATCATCCGTTCCTACATCTTTTAATCCGGAACAACCAAATCAGGAATATGTCCCTAATATCACTTATTCAATTAACCTCACTTCCTTTATTATAATGATGCGTAAGAGTGATAAAACGAATTTCCAGATGATGGTGGCGACTCTTTTGCCTACTCGATTTCAACAACCGGAATATCAAAATCCAACGACAGTCGTGTCGTTTTGAGAGTTTATTTACATTGTGGTTTTGGTTGAGGATACGATGGAAAGGCAGTGCCTGGAAAGAAAAAGTTTAGATATGGCTCTAGAATGATGAATTACTCGCGGAAAGCTACCTTCTTTCGTCTCAAGGAACGCGTAGTGTGGACTCTTGTGGTGACAAATAAATCACCACTATAACCATGAGACAAGCGAAGATCTTTCACATCATCAATCCTAGAAGCTTGATGGGGAGCCCTGCAAATTACTGCGGATACTGCTGACACGAGGCTACACCAAGCCTCATCTTAACATAAATTCTCGAACGAACGAGGCTATCGCTCTAGTATGATAGTTGTAAGTTTAAAGAGAGATCTGTAGGCGAAGATGCTAAAATTTATGCACTTTTGATGAGCCTGAAAGGGACTAAGTGAGAAAGCGCATCTAGTCTTTTCTCACATTCCACCGATAGTGAGTATTCAATACAATAATTTTCTTTTTTGATATACAGTATCACCTGGAGACCACTCGGGGTATCTTTTTTTTTTCGCTCGCCCGTACTCAATTGAAATGCTGAAGGAACATCCGGATGTTCTCATACTTGACTGCGCCTATACAACCAATGCTTTCAACATGCCTTTCCTTCACATCGTATGCATTAAAAGCATGAAGTTAGTCTACGAAACTGCCTTTTGATTTCTTTTTAATGAGCAAGAGCTAATTTATAATTTTGTAATGAAAATTTTATATGAACTGTTCACTTTCGTAGGCCGTCCATTGCGTTGTTTTATTACGGATAATGAGAAGGCCTTCAAAATGCATAAACAACCTTCCCTCAAGAAGTGCCTCCACAACTATATCAATGAAATTTGTCAAAATACCTAGAAGTTGGAGTAAATAGCATTTGGCCTCTTAAGTGAGCTACTGAGCAATGGCAGAGAGAACTTATGGAATGCCAAGAAACATTTCAAAGAAAAATTCAGGACCTTCGCTTCGCCAAAATTAAGGATCTCTTTGATAAAAAATGGAACCAGCTTGGGATGGAATATCACCCTGTGGTTCCTTTGGTTACAAACTACATCGGAAATTTTATGTTGCCACTACAGCTTGACCGGGCTGACTGAGATTGTCAGTATACGTCTTCATTTGGTCAGACCTTTACGTCCCCTTTAGAGGGGTCTCTTCATAGATAAAAGTTTTTTCTCAAGAATAGAAAGGGCCATCCTTTTAATGTACTTAGTTGCAAAAAATAGGATAAAACGTGGGCTCTCCCTTTGCATACATTCTGTACTTTAAAATTGTTCTTTTCCATTGGTTTTAGTTTTTCATAATTGTCATTGTTTACTATAGTGATTATATAAAGTTCAGCGACTATCTTAAATTTCAAGCTCTAAATAGCAAACGAGGAACACGAAGAGCGCCAATACTGCTTTTCCACGTGATCTAACACTAAGGGATTCGCCGAAAATCCAAATGGGATTCGGTGAATATCTGAAGCCAGATGTTATAAGTAAAGCTTGGCAACTCCGATAGATAGTTAGATACAGAGTCCACAATAATCGAACACATTTGGTTTACTAAAAATCATATATTTAAAACTCAGTTAGATACGTGATTTAACCTATTTATCCAATAAGAAATAATGTCATACTTACCATAAGTCCTTCCATGGCATTGTTCAAGATTCTTCTACGTAGTTGACAAGTTGAATTTGAGTTTTCAGCCTCAAATTTTCAATAGCAAAACTAGTCAGTTAGAATTTTCAAAGAATATCAGCAACTCAAACACTTCTGACGTTTTTCGATTTTTGAGATCTTGGCTCAAACATAATCCCCCAATTCAACCACAACCTCTCAGACATTTGCATGAATTTCCGATTTTTCAGGGCACAAATCTAGAGAGAATTTTGTATGATACTCGGAAGGAGAACAGAGGCTATCAGCTGCATTTATATCTACTATGTTTAACTAGACGTCTTTTAGTATAGGAACAGTATATAATCTTTTTGGGCGAATTTCGGCAGTCTAGCACACATAATTAATCTAGACTCTGAGTTTCACCCTTAATCTTCTCTCTTTTCATGCCCAGAAAAAGCGGAAAGTCTTCCGGATATCAAAAGGTTATGGTTAAAATTAAGCATTGTGAATTAGCCTAGATTTCAAAAATCGAAAAAGTTCTGACTTGATTGAGTCACTGATACTCTAGAAGATCTCAGCTGAATATCTAATTGAATCAATAGCAAAATTAACTACCTTTTAAATGTTATAATTTCTCACAAAACAACCAAAAGTGATCTGAAAAAACCATGCATAAGATGCGGGATGGCTGACCTTTAAGGCTGTAAAGAGTTGCCTGGTCCATTTTTAAGTTGAGTGTCATTCTTTTTTTCCTTCAAAGAGATTGAAGGTGATCTACCCATTGTCTTAATGCTCATGAATGATAATTAAAATGGTATTTCAAGTATTCATCAAAATTTGAGTTTTCTGTAAGTGGAAAAAAATATCAAACTTATCACGAATAACGATATTTCAAGTCCTTTTTTCATCCAATGATGACGTTTTTGGGATATCGTTAATGCAAAGGAATCGTACTAAGTGCTACTTCCAATCTAGTTTGTATCTAATTTTTTCAATCATTACTGCATGACACAGTGATGAAGTTAGTGGACAAATCAATTTTACATTAGTTCGCCCACTCCTATCCCTCAGACACCTTATCAAAATTAAGTACATACAATTGCTTCTCCTGCACAAGTGCACCCTCCCAAATTGTGAAATCATTTTTGCACTTTAGGTCGACCAAGACGGAGTGCAAAACTATTATTCGATCTTTTTGGAATTCTCTCATGGAGAAGAACCATTCTATGCTGCTGGGCTACAATGTTTATGACTTTCGTTCGGTTACTATTTGATGTGACGCAATACCCACTTTTACTCGCCAAATATCACCAACAAAGGTATTTGCTAGAAAGAAAAAGTGCCCCATCATGACTTTTATACAATGAATAGTAGGGAGCATATGATAGATTTTGCAAATACAACGCTAGTCAGTATTTCTAATAACTAACTTTGTCGCTAGTTAGGCTTTAGGATATTTTTATGTATGCAATAGCATGGTTTAAATCTATCTAGGCTATATCAAATTATACGCTAGTAAACCCTGATAATAAAAATCCAAAGAGAAGAGCAGATAAGTCGTCTTCATCTAAAAGTTCTCTATCGCAATGCTTCTGATTGTTGCTTCTAAGATATGAGTCCGTATCAAGCTGACGAAGCTCTTAAAGTCAGTCTCCGTTCACGAATTGTGTCTATACTCTTTGAAATAAGGAAATGATTAAATTTCGATAATCGATAATCGATGACTCCGTTTACTCACAACCGCTACATCAATCATATTAAGAAGCCCTTGAGTTCATCTTTCATTTATCATGGATAAAGATTCTTGGGTAACAGGTTTACGGAACGCCAATAGTATAACTGAAAAGATATCCATATTAAAGGATCTGAAAAACACTATTGTTGGCAATCCGTTAAAAAAGGAATCTGTTATTGCGCAAGGTACCCTCGATCTGATAACACAATGTATACTCAAAGACTCAAGTTCAAGTAAAAATGGTACATTGGCCAATCAAGACTTCGTTACGAAGCAGCTTGATGATGATGAATTTTGCAGGTATCAGGCACTACAAATAATAGCCAGTATTGCGCTAGGTTTGTATAAATATACATATACTACTATAAAGAATACTCTAATTAACTCGTAGAACAACCTCGTTATATCCCTTCTTTTACCTCTGCAAGTGTTTTTCCAGCGCTCCTTTCAAATATCTGTCCTCAAAGTAACCCGCCACAATTGGTTCTAGCTTCTTTACGAGCCTTATCGAATATCGCAGACTCTTCGGCTATGGCACTAAATCATCGTACTCTAACGATCTGTAATATCGCCGACGGGCTTTTTGCAAGGCCGTACATCACCTATTTGAGTCACATCATAGCTCAAACATCACCATTGATAACTATTCAAACACAAATATCGGTTTCTGCATCTCTAATTAGTAAAGTATGTCGAGAAGAGCGTCATCAACAAATACTTGCGAATTCCGGGGTCCTAGAAGCACTTGCATCAAAGCTTGCAAGCTTTGTGGTAGCTGATCGTCTTGTGATTCCAGGTGCCGAAATTATGTCTTTAATAGATAATCTTGGAGAGAGTTTTCCTTTACAGGCGCCTCCCAATGCAGACTTTGCAGCAATCTCAGAGGCTATATCTATGATAATTTCAAACTCTAGGCTAAGATGTTCACAATTAATATACTCTCCAGCAATGCTTGCGATTTTCCCAATATTTCCGAGAGTCGATGAAATGATTGATAGGTTGATTAGGGCTCAAGGTGAAGACTCAAGCTGGGAAATGTGTAGTTTATCTGGAATTGGTACCCAACAGGCTCATTTGAATTGGTTAAATCATACACTCCCCTTAATGCCTCATCATCAAACAAAGCTTTTAAATAAACAATCGTGTGTATTTCCCTCGTTTGGAAACTCAGTTTGTAGGAGTGAACCCAATCTTAATGGACGATCACCATCAAGTAAAACAAAATTGCCTATTCCACCGTCATGGGGAGATCCCTCGCTCATAGAAAGCGAATCCGATCCTCAAGCTAATGTCACACCTGAACAGGAAGAACCAGAGAGTCATTTAATTACATATCTGATTCTAGTGATCAGGCTAAAAAGTGGACTTGAACGACTTATGGCTGCATCTATCCTAGCTGCTTTATACAGAGCTGGATTGACTCACAAAAGAAGGGAGACTGATATAGGGTTATTGACTATACCTCTTCTATTACAGATGCTTGATGAGTCAACAACTCAAGCTTCAATTATAAATCATTTGGAAGTAGAAGAACATAAAAAACTTATTAGATTAATCAAAGAAGTGGCACCTGCGGTATTAGCAACGTTCATAATTGACAGTGATTACCTTCAAAAAGTGGTATATGATGCAGGTATAATTACCAGGCTCTCAATTATACTGAAAGAGTCATATGATCCAATCTTTGAGCCGACAAATTCAGTGCCTTGGTCTCCATATCCCGAAGAAGATATCAATGAATCACGATCAAATATTGTTGAAATTGATGGTTATTCTGCTGATTTGGTTCATAAAATGAAGGTTAGAGAAAATTCCCTTAAAGCCATTGCGGCTTTGGTACCCTTCAAAGAGGAGTATCGGAAAAATATCGTGGACCAAGGATTAATGCCATATATAGTCGAATCATTATCTCCACATGTTAGCAAATCATTTTTACAGTTCATTGAGAAATCTGATAAGACACATAGTGACAAACAAAAACTACCCTTAAAGGGCACTTACGGTAAAAATCCAACTAACGTCCTTATTGCAGCTTGCGGCGCTGTTCGTGCACTCTCTCGTTCTGTTAGTGTTCTTCGTACAACCTTGATTGATAATGGAGTTGCTGAACCAGTGTTTCGACTCTTACAACATCCAGAAAAAGAAGTTCAAATTGCTGCTACAGCTACCGTAATCAATCTTTTAACCGATGTCAGCCCTATGCGTGATGTAAGCAGTTTTGCCCATGTACTGTTGATATTGTTCTAACCAAATCTTTTTTTTTTCTCAGGCTATTGGAAAAGCTGGTGTACTCAAAATACTTTGTGAACATGCGAGATCAGTAAATCCTAAGCTTCGACTAAATGCTGTATGGGCCCTGAAACACCTTGTTCAGGGTGTGAATAATGAAATGAAACGTCACTGCGTTGAGGAGCTTGGATATAGCTGGCTGGTCCAGCTTATATGTGATGATATTGAGTATTTGGCGTTACGTTCTAAAGATAAAAACCGAATACCTACCCCAACCCCAACATTTAATGAATCTGATGAAGATACCGAAATGGAGCAATTTGGAGACCAGATTGACACAGCATTCGGGACATCAGAATACCGAATACATCATAGTATTGATCAACCGAAACATTATCATAGTGTTGCATTCCAGCAAGCTGAAAAAAAGCTTATGGCGTTACGCGATGCCGAATTAGATCCAGTAAGAAAGGCTAGGAAAGACGATGTTGCAGTGCAGGAACAGGGCCTTGACTTTATACGAAATCTAATCAGTGGGGTAGGACATGGTACTGAAACTTCTGAGATGATTGAATTTCTCTTCTGTGTATTGGGTCGAGACCGTGTATTTGAAATTCTGGCTTCAAAACTCAGACCAAAAGTCATCAATCCATATGGCAAAAAAACATCTGGACCAGGAGAATCCAAGGTTATTCCTCCACAGACGGAGATAATAGTGGCTGTTGAGTATATTCTTGTTCACATGGCAGCTAGTATACCTCATCACCGACAGCTTGTGATTGCCCAGACAGAGCTATTAAAATTATTAATTCCACAATTTAATCATTCCAACATTGAAGTTCGCTTAGCACTCTGCTGGCTAGTAACAAATCTAACATGGATGGATGATCAGGCTGATAAACAACAATATACTCAACGGGTTATCGAATTAAAAAACTTGGGGTTCTTAGCAAAGCTCGAGAAGTTAGAACAAGATCCTGAGTTAAGTGTGAGAGAGCGTGCAAAGTCGGCGTTATGGCAAATGAAACAAGCATAATAACACACCAGGAATTAAATAAAGTTTCTCATATGATTGTCTATGATTTCGAAGAGTGGCAGTCATATAGACAAAGCAAGGATAATAGGTGGGTTCCAATTCTTTATGTACATATTTATCAAAACTTCCTCTATTTAATCACTAACGTGATACGAAATAACGATAATGAAATTTTAATCAAGTCAAGGAAGAAATACCGCAGAAGCTAGTTGTGTTTGCTGTAGAATTTGGGGGCTAATTCACAAACGACGATAAGCCTAAAATCTTGTTCTGTATGATCAGCGTCTTTCGTTGTGAGATATAACAATATTGTTTGTCTTTATTTGACTTTGCATCATAGCAAAAATCAAACTATACTCATTGTTATTAGGGATTATATTTGCTTAAGGTAGGCTTACTAGAGTCTTCTAAAAAAATGCAAAAATACACACCCACGATATTGAATAAAGATAGCTAGTTTTAAAAGCCATTATCAGAAATACTCTTATTTCAAAACGAGATATAAATTCATCATATAAAGGACACAATTGGGTCCCTGATTATTGTAGATAAAACCTATATAATATGCTAAGCTTCAACTAGATATTACATTGCCATCTCTCTTACTGCCGAATGATTGAACGAGTTCAAGTATCAGGGGAGTTTAATGGTGAGCCTTTCAACGGCGTGTGCGAGCGCAAATAAATCTAAAATGTTCATTTGCGCTCGCACGTGTCGTTGAAAGGCTCACTACTAAACTCCCCTGATACTTGAACTCGTTCAATCTAAGACAACTCTAGTTATATATAGATTCTTATATGTATATATTATCGCGTTCCTAGCATTATTTACTATCCTTGTGGCTCCTATGAAAGATGTTATATATATATAAATATATAGGGAGCCGCTAATGGGCACTCACCTGGTACCCCTAAATTAAATTACCTTAAAATACTGGCGCCTGATTGGCTCAAGTGGACTTCTACCGCGAAACCCTACAATAATTAAAATGTCGGGGAATACTACAAAACGGTCAGGGTAGGATCGGACGACTATCATTTGTTAACATTGACCACTCGACGCCTAAGATCTCCAGCCAAATATGGCTGAATAGCGAGGTAGAGAAGTGTTTAAATAGAGAACTTATGCTGTAATACATTTCCCCTGTATTCGACTTGTTTGACATGAATCTGGAAAAACCAACACTTCAGATAGCTTGTATATCATTTTAATCGCTAACAAAGCTTCTCAAGTATTTTTCATTTCTACTTGTTTATCTGTCTTCTGCTTGTTGATATTGATCAATACAGTGCCTGATTAAACATATCATATCAATATTCCAACTCTCCCACCGCTCTGACATCATGAATAGATCTAAAATCAAATTGGCCATGCTTATCGATGCTTCCGATGCCGGTGCAGAAGATGTGGCAATTTGATGGCAACTTCTCACATTGTGCCCAGCCTACCCACACCTTCCGCATCTCCTTCGAGGCCTCAAGGACGTTTCGACAACCCCAAACTGCGAAGGATCTCTTCTCGTGGAGGTTTGTGAGGCTCTTGGACTGTTCAATACGGCTTAGGGACGGCCTCTGCTAGTCCGCAAAACTGTAAGATTTTGGGCTACTGTGACCGGGATCGACTGAATATACTCAAATATCTCCCTTTGGCGATAGATTGTTGCTGAAGCAAACCCCTCACGTATCCCCTCTAGCGCATAATCGATCGTTGGCGTTAAAGAAACAACAGTGCGGGCTTCCCAAGTAGGTTGGACCAGCCACCAATGCATATTAAAATCGTAGAGACTTAATGGCCTTGTTGCTGCTCTTGATCGAAAGGTATGCTTGCATGGACGACCAAAGTTGGAGGCATACAGATCTTTAAAATAGGTCGGTTTGCTTGCATAGGTGACCGTAGTCGATGACCGCAATTAAGGGACAAATGTAGCCTTGCAGTTTCCCGTGTCATGCCGGATGTGGTACTGCCTGAACGCAGACTTCAATCATGCCACAGTGATCTTGCCCATGACCGTAGAAAAGGTGATCCAAATGGCATGTCCGAAACGGCGCGCTTCTTGGCATTCTGGGGCTTAATGGCAGCAAGTTTTCCTTCACATACAAAGCGACAAGCTGAATCGACGGCCTACAAGTAGCCGGTGGAGATTGCTATCCATTTTTCCAGAGCGACATGAGCACTCTCTACTCTTGATGTGGTCGTGTGTCCAAAATGTAACTTGCCGCGTAACCAGCAGGAAATAAATCGTTTTTTGTGACAAAGCCTCGTCGCCTCAAGGTATTTAATGATATGAATTAGGTACGTGCGTTGTATATATTTATGTTGTTGATTGAATAGGTTGACTGTTAATGATAGTACAAGGATGTTCCACTGCTTAATGAGCTCTTGGGAGGCGTCCGTTGACTGAAAATTATATCGCTCCCTTGCAGAGATGTTTTTCAAAATGTGCCAACGACAGAGGGATGCTGCACCGGGAAAGACGCTGTCCAGGACTTTCATTGAGGCAAGTTTCCTGTCGATCACAAAGGTCGATGGTTTCATCTTGGACTGATCAAAGTATTGCTTTAAGAGCTGCAATGCCTAGAGATAGTTTGCTTCGCACTTTACCCCCATGAAGCAGTACGCAAAGGTAAACGTTTATGAAAGTGGCGGCAACACCGAAAACATGCATCAAAAGGAATCCATAACGGTTGGTCTTTTATGTCGCATTAATCAGCCAGACTGTCTCGGCAGCGAACTTACGGCAGATTTGTTTTGCTGATGGTGAAATTATCGGCAAATGCATGAGTTTTTTCTCGTGGTCAATTTGGGTGTGATAGGGCGCATCAATGCTAGCTTCCAGTTCGTCAAGCAATGCCATAATTGGAGAGCGACAAGCCAACGAATTCTTGCGTTTTTTATCGCAAATATTGCACACGTCGCGAGGAGTCACTGTAATATTTTTCCCTCGTTGCATTGCTAGGACGACCCGCGTAGGAGGCAAACGAAAGAAGTAGAGGCCCAGAATCTCCTCTTCATGCACGGTATTGAGAGTAGGACCTTGAGTGTGCACAGCAAGATCGACAAATGGTTCGTGGTTGTGCACCACGTTTTTCAGTTCAAGAGTCCATTCATACACGTTTTCCAGTTGTTTTCGATAAATTGTCACAGTAAATTGGCGACCTGTGCGACGGCTTCCACAAACTCAAAGCCATCGAGCTGTTGTGTTCAGCGGTGCACTTCCGTTGCATGAGCAAACAAAATGGAAAGCTTTGATGTCACCTTCTGGTTTATTTCCAACCCTCATGGTATACTTGACCCTAAGAATAAACCCTTCAATACGGTGCTGAGCGTCCTCTACTCGGCATGCTTCATCAAAAGTGTTGTAGGCTTGCTCGGCGAGTTCCTGAAGTTGATTCATGGCTAATGTCGTAAAGGTATCAGGAAAGAATTAAGATAGAGTTATGTCGGGAACGAAACTCATAAAGTCTGGTGCAGCTAATAAAAGACGATCGTATTACCATGATCCAATCAGACGCTAGCAATTTATGGTATTTTAACTTAGAAATACAAAGTGAGAGCCCGTTAGCGGCCCCCTAAATATATCTCATTTTGCAAAATATCCCTTGCGTAGGTAATGACCCTCTAGGCAAGGCAGCAGAAGGTGATTCTATGAAATTTAGATTAACGTATAAATAAATTTAGGCTGAAGGAAAAACTTACACTACTATACAAAAAGTACTTGGGGACATAGTTGTCTATTTATCAAGCGGGAGCTAGTTAACCAAGCTAAGGAGACAGGGGTATTCCTACTAGCTCTGAACTTTCGATCTAATAGAAACTCCACTAACGTAACGGCGATCTTCACAATACCTTAGTGCTGAACTAATTATCTAACGCCCAAAAAGAGTAATTTTTGTGTAGATTTCAGGCCGGTACAAGTTAGCCTTATATCAGGTGATCACTAACCGAAATTCATTTCAGATATGTCAAACAAAAGTCTTATTATTCTTTGGATGTGTTCACTCAGCGTCACTTTGGAATGATTGGAATTCGATACTTTCATTCTTACCTGAAGGTTTCTCTCCATCATGTCTAAGCATTTCTTATTTAGAAATTTGCAATTCAAAACAAGCTTTTGAGGGAGCTCTTGATTTAATTAAGCATTTATGCTATCCATTATAAGTTTTATCTTTCTCATTAAGTTCACGGCTACCTAATAAGCAAGATAACTTGTAGTTTCTTGCTGCTAAACCAACAACTCGATTCTTGTCTTTTAAAATACAGAAAACTATTGAATAAAAAATGAGCAGCTCTTTTTTGTTAAAGCCTCGACCATAATATCCCAAATTCTAATACAGAACGACACAAAAACGCTCAAGTAACATCTTAAATTTTGGCTTTTCCCCATGCTCAATCTTAAAATGTAGCCAGACCAGCAATATGAACTTAATGGGCTGAAAACTGAAATTTGGAAGCTGTTGTTTTTTTGATGAAGCTCGCACTTCACACATCCTCTGATTGAAACAATTTCATTTTATTTTCGTCGTCCTTTTACTTGGACCTGACTATTGATCTTTTAGTCAGATAATGTTTGAGGCTCGGTATGAATTTCTCTTCCGATTTTCTTTGAATACTTGAGTAGTTTATCAGCTGAATCTAATACACATAATTCAATATTTCTATTTCACAGCCATCTATCCATTATTTTTTTACTGTTAAATTTTTATTTAGATAGAAAAAAGCATCTTAGGCGTGCAACGCAAGAAAAAGTACATATTTCTCGTCCGTTCCTAGAGTTATCATTGATTTGTTTCCAAATGTTTAAAATCAGGGCTAGAAATTTCCAAACAGTAGATTTTAATAGTTCTCCATTTGACAGCTACTCAGCTTTCGTCTGACGGACTCCTTTGAATTGATTAGGAGTGGTTAAAACATAGATTTTCATTATATATTGCCCGTAAAATCTTCTCTTGCCTTCACCTCTGTACTGCTAGTCGAACTCATCAATTGAGAAACCATCCAGTTCAAGACGGGATTTCAGATCCAGCCTCCATGGAAAGCTGATCCAATATCTGACAACTCTTAAACAGGAACCATTCGTAGTGAAGTAATCTGCTTGGTCGAATTGAATTCGGGCTTAAATTAGATTCAAGGTGTTACAAATCTGGTAAATAAAGCATATGCAATTTAGATATAAAATGGTATTTAATATTCAAACTATGAAGACCTGATTTATAGGAAATTCACGTATTTTTATACATTATAAGACAATCGATCATTTCCCATCCATAAGCCATCGAGACATCTCTGGAAGTTTCCGTTGAGTACTTGACCTGTAGATCTTTCTGTTGACTAATTCGTATTCACTGCGGTCCTAGGAGGTTCCACTGAATTGCGTCGAGAATTCCTCTTCATATTACTCCTTGGTGTATATTTATAGTTACGCTAGGTCGCTACGGAATATTCTAGCGAGCTCTAGTATACGAGGAAATAACCGAGAGCCACGTGATAAAGGAATTAGCTCAGCCTGCGCTGTAAAGCGTAGGCTACAGGGATTTATCGGCTAACTAGCCGTAACACAAGGGTAGTGTAAGTAAGCGAACAATTTGCCCTAGGAAACAAGACCTTTGGATTTAGTAGGGCTATCTATTTAGCTATGGCCAAGGATACAAAGCGTTATTCCTTATTCGTATTTTAATTATGATCTTGAGATACATTGGTCGAGCAATGTTAAAAAAGAAAAGTCCCTTTTGATACTTGAAGGCATCTCTTCAACGTTACATAATGGGGAATCCCTTTGGAATCTAATTTTGAACTAAAAAAGGTCGCAAGGCCGTTTGTCGGTAGTCCTGGGTATTCTAACTCAGTATGATATACTGTTGTTTAATGATTCTTCTATTTCGAAGTTGTTCTTGTTGTTAGAAAGTCTATGATCTAGAAATGATATATATACCTTTGAGTGCAAAACCAAGATGACGTCATATAATCCTACATAATCAACCAGGCTCACATTGACTACAATAGACCTACGACTACTGAGTAAACATAACTAAGCTAAAGGAATACATATAGTAATATCCCGACACCTTTATTTCAGCTCTTTGATCCATCGCAATAGGGCAGGATGAGAGAAAGACAGAGGACAGTAATAAATCATATCTCTTCTCTCTTCTCTATGCATTTCCGCTGAAAAATTAGCCGGTGATCCAAGCTTCCCCATTAAAAAATGACATTTTTTGCCGCTTCCAACGCCCACAGCCAGTACAATTTACGTCGCGTGAGTCTCAGAATAAAATTTTCAGTGTCGCATTGGAATTAAATAACACAGATCTCATTTCCAGCGATTTTAAACAAGGTCGTAATTTTACCCCCCCCCCCCACGGTCCCGACCGAAGTCTGATTGGTGGTTACAATCTAAGCGAGAATTTCGGAAGTATGTTGCTGATTCATCGTCGGTGTTTGATAAACTCCGTAAAGCTCCTCTGTGTCCGAGGAGTGGACTAGGATCTTCTAGTATATATGTAGAGAGAGAGAGAAAGAGAATCGTTAGAGATCCCTTAACCACTAAATTCTGATTGGCTAAATTCAATTTTTGTTAATTCCACCAATCATAAATCTGCTTATATCTAACAACAATCCCTCAGTTGATCACAACTCCAATCTTAACCATTTTTGATGACGATACTGAATTTCTACATGACAACAAAATATATCGTGATATGAAAAAAGAATCTTTTACAGTGTTCTATAATGATTATGGGGTATCTTCCATAGCAGTAGTAACTACGGGATGTGTTGTATGCCGCCGGCAAGTCTGCGCATTATGGTCTGTTCCTTGACAGATTCTACATTTTCTACGCAAAGGAACTTCTACCATTGCAGCAACGTGCTCAAACTCCGAGTGTAATCTTTTGCGTTGAGCCAGATGGCCTACCGCGTCCTGAAATTCTTACTGGATCAAGTACTTGTGCACTTGGAAAGGCAAGGACATGCTGGGGCTTCATTCGCTTTCGGTGAGAAGACGGCTCAAAATTCGCAATTACGATTACAATATTTAAAAATTGACTGATCGGGAGAGATTAATGATGTTTTTCTTCACATTATGATAGGTTGTATTTCACATCATTACAAAACAGCATGTGAAAAGTTCATGATTGAGGTCATGTATTGAAAACAGTATCCTTTTACTTTACCTAGTAACCTCAAAAGTACTGTAATGCCGAAGCTTTATTGTAGGGATTATAAAAACTGAAATCACTAACTAACATTTGGATATTCCGTCCGGACTATTTTACAACACCAATAATACAGGGTATCTCCGTTTACCAATCATTACTTAACAGCCCTAAATTAACGCCTCAAGTATTCCTGGTCCTTGCAGTGACATATTTATAACATCATATAAATATTCAATGATGAAAATAAAACAGTATAGGGCTGATTCCTCAAAAGTCTGGAGCTCAGAACAATTGTTCTCTTGTTTGATTCTTGTGATTCAATATAACTTCTCCATCAATTTTACCCATATCAAATTAGAAGTTGCCTAACACATCGATAAGACAATCAAGTGTACTTTCTTTTATATCAAACCGTCTTGGATAAGGTTTTAGTGTTAGAAGAAAGGGTAGAAAGATAGTAATCATCACATTGTTTCATTAAATGAAAAATCATAGCATTGCTCAAGATTACCAACCTCTTGATTTATGGTTTTGTTTATATATTTCAGTTTCGTTAAATTGAAAAAGCCACTTACGAGTAACCATTGTAGCAAAGTGAAAATTGGATTGTAAATCTTTTTATACGCCTTCTTTGGCATAGCTTGACACGAATCCACTATGTTAAAGCTTTATGCTCATTAACCTCAATGCGTTAAGGACAAGACTTGTAGTTGTTAAATTTATACTGATAAACTAAATTATCTTCATTAATTGTCTGGGAATCAGTCCTGGTCGTTTGACCACGATATAGGTAAAAGAGGATTGGGTTTATATATAGGTATTTAATATAGGTTAAAGAGGTTTTTATAAGGTAAATTTTAATAGAGTAAGTTTTGTATTTTTATTCAATTGTAAGAATTATATGTTAGTTTCTTAATATATATTATATCAATAAGCATTCTACCGGATACTTATACACAAAACTGTTAGAAGCCATTCTACCAAAAACACGTTATGTCACTTTGATCAATCTCGATACAATTAAGCGCAGCTCGATTAATTGCAGCTCGATTGTGTGCAGCTCGACTACATGCACCTCGACATTCCAACATTCCTCCTCACTTTGTATCGAAGATAGAGATACATAAGTGTTTATGTCGTGGTGCTGGCAATCCTTTTGTGCAAATATCCGCTAGATTATTAGCAGAAGAAACATGCTGCAGTACTAGAGTGTTATCTTCAACTCTTTCACGTATGAAGTGGTATGATATATCAATATGCTTTGAAGCTTCACTTAGTTTTGGATTATGAGCTAGGTCAATTGCAGCTTTATTATCTGTGTATAATATTGCCTCGATTTTCTTACCAAAAAGATAATACAGTCCAGAACAAGTCCAAATGTAATGCTTGGAAGCAAATGACAAGGCCATATACTCAGCTTCACAGGTAGAGAGGGCTACACTTTGCTGCTTTCGCGAGCGCCAGCTAACGGTTGAATTACCAAGCTTAAAAATGTAGCCAGAGAAACTTCTTCTGGTTTCAAGACAGTTTCCGTATGATGCATCACAGTAACCATTCAATATTAATGGTGTGTGTAGCTCATAGGTTAACTTAAGGTCTCTAGTCCCCTTGAGATACCTCAAGACACGCTTGGCTGCGCTAAAGTGTGTTTTAGTGGGATCAGAGCCAAATTGAGACAGATGAGTTATGGTATATGCCAGATCAGGTCTAGTACCAGAAACGAGATACATGACAGATCCGATGATTTGCTGATACAGAGTAGCATTTGCCCTTTGTTCCCCCTTAGTCACAGCCATTAATTTATGGTTTTGATCAATGGGTGAGGATACTGGGTTGCAATCTTGTAGTGAAAATCTGGTCAGAATTCTGTCAATGTATGCGCACTGAGATAGAGTGATTCCAGCAGAACTATAATCAATCTGAATGCCTAAGAGCCAGTGAAGACATCCCATGTCTTTAACTTTAAATTCGGCTTTGAGGAGACTTACAGTTTGTTCCATTAACTGATCAGATTCTCCAAAAATAACGATATCATCAACATATATTGATAATATTAGTTTACCCGCAGTATGAATTAGTATGCA
Source organism: Oidium heveae (assembly GCA_003957845.1). NCBI lineage: Eukaryota > Fungi > Ascomycota > Leotiomycetes > Helotiales > Erysiphaceae > Oidium > Oidium heveae. Next base: position 16,455 of record QVIK01000407.1, read on the forward strand.
AGGGTCGATCGGTGATATTTTAAAATCATACGGCTTAAGATATTCAATAAGTCTAAAATACCACTCTCGCGGTGATTGCTTTAGGCCATAAATATACCTGTTCAGTTTAGCAACTTTGTTCTCAATTTTGTATCCTTCCGGCAGTTCCATATAAATTTCTTCTTTGAGAACACCGTAAAGGAAGGCGGTCTTGATATCATGTTGGCGGGGTTTCCAGTTTTTGCTGGCGGCAATTGCTAATAGTAATCTTAAGGAGTCTTAGCGTACAACTGGAGCAAATGTTTCGTAATAGTCAAGACCTTGTGTTTGTAAAAAACCTTTTGCCACATAACGAGCTTTAAAACGTTCAACCTGACCTTGAGAATCTCCTTTGACCTTACAGACCCACTTTCCTCCTATAACTTTTCGTTCTTTAGGTCTATTAACAACTTGCCATACTTGATTTTCATGAAGTGATGCTATCTCTTCATCGAACGCTTTCTTCCATTCCATCCAGTTTGATGAACTTTTAGCATCATTGTATGTTTTTGGCTCAGGAATTTCTAAGACTGAGACCATTGCATAATTTTCTGTTTCAATTTCGTTTGGAATGTCGGCATCAGGAGAAAGTAAGTTAGATTGTTTCCACCATTCACCAGTAATAGTATCACTGTAAGTACGAGGTCTTATGCGACGCTTAGGCCGAGGCTCATCAATATTAGTCTCACCACTTACTGAATGTTCAATAGTATATTGAGATTTATCTTCGGAGGATGATTCTTCTATAGGGTTGAGACTGAAACAAGAAATTGATTATGAAGAATCTAAATGCGAAGAATTTGGTATTGAGTTAAATAAGTGTGAAGGTGAATGTGGAGGGGTGATTGGCTTGAATTTGACATCAATCGAGACAACAACTCTTCTCTCTTCCGGAATAAAGATTCTGTAATGGTATGAAACTTTGGTATAGTCAACGAATATTCCTTCCTTTGCTCTGGAAATAAGCTTACTTCCAGGAAGTCGTTTTTCTTTTGGTGTATGTACATAACATGGTCTTCCGAAAGGTTGAAGATGTTCAATAGATGGCTTCTCTCCATAAAATGCTTCGTGTGGAGTAAGATTTCCTAATGTTTTGTGAAATCGGATATTTTTTGTGTAAATAAAAGTGCTAACAGCTTCGGCCCATAGTCTTTTATCTTTAATTTGCTGAAGCATAGCGCGAATTCCTTCTCCAATTGATCGATTTAATCGCTCAGCAACACCATTTGATTCAGGAGAATAAGGAGGTGAGAGATCATGTTCTATACCTTTCTTTGCAAAGAACTTCTGAAGTTGCTCATTGACATATTCACCACCATTATCTGTTTTAAAATATTTGACTTTTATACCAAGCTGAGTCTCAATTTTGTTAGTAAAGTTAATAATAGATTGAGACGTTTCGGATTTAGCAGATAAAAATCGAACAGTTGAATAACGAGTTGCATCATCTGTAAATGACATGTAGTACCGAGCATTACCGTATGAAAGAATTGGGAAAGGTCCACAGAGGTCAGAGTGAAAGTAGGTTCCTCTTTCAGTTATTGATCTATTAACCGATTTTGGTTTGGTGTGAGTGGACTTTGATAAGGAACAGGCTTGACAGTGGGACTCTTTTGGAACCTTGGGGATATTGGAGTTAATAGTTAATTGTATGGTCTTTTCAAATGACGATTGAGCAGGATGGCAAAGTGCTTCATGCCAAAAATCAAAAGTTACACCAACATAGTCATGCTGTTCTGGAATATGAGGCAATGGACCGTCAAACTTAGCTTGGGACAATATTCTTTTACCTTTCATTGTGCATATCACATTTCCATTATCAATAAGAGTGAGGCCTTTTGACCTTTCCTTTCTCCATGAGAATAGAGGAATTTTTAAATTTGGAACATATAATACATCAAACATACGAAAAGAAGTAACAGAACCATCCAACAGCTTGCATTTCAACTCAACAGTCCCTTTTCCTTTCACAGTCATAGTCTCCCTGGAACTTGGAGTTAAAAGTCCGGTACATAACGAGATGTCTTCGAACCGATCTGGATAAGGACACATGTGAGAGGTTGCGCATGTATCAAATAGGAAGGAATGGTATCTGACCTGTTCGCAGTTCGAGCTAGTAGCATAAGCGTTATGACGCTTTGCTGGCTTAAATTTGCCATTTTGCTTTTCCCTATCATTGTATTCCTTTAACCTTGTACACGTATTCCATAAATGGCCACTTGAGCGTCCTGGGTAATTTTTACGNACTTTTCCCTATCATTGCATTCCTTTAACCTTGTACACGTATTCCATAAATGGCCACTTGAGCGTCCTGGGTAATTTTTACGACACCAAGAAAACACTTTAGTCTGCCTGGAAGTGTTACTCGGCTTGGATATACGAGAGGGGAAAGGTCTCCTTTTACTGTTATCTTCGCTTATCGTGGCAAGAGCAGTATCAGTGGAGTTGGCACTGTCCAAGTCTAGAAGACGTATTTTAACATCAGAAAAAGATAAATTATCTTTTGTAGAGATGTTATCTACGATATTCTTATGAGTTCGGACCAGATACCCGAGCAGAAAATCTCGCTTTGCCTTATCTTCTAAAAGAAAAGAGGTAAACTTCTGACGATAGGAGTCAGTTGACGCCTTTGCTAGTTTAAGAAGACGTAGCCATTCGACTTCAAAATGTTGGATGAATGAAGATAATGACGTTGAGCTATCATAGGATGAACTTAAATTTGATAGGTTAGACAGTTGGAATACTAGTGCGAGAGCATTATCCCTGGAATACTCATTTTTTAAATATGTCTACATTAAATGTGGATCTTCAATTTCGACAATCTTCTCTAAAATTACATCCGAAACAACTTCGATGTATACAGCTGCCGCTTAGTTCAACTTATCCTGGTGGCATCGCATAGTCTGTGAATCGGTGTCATCTGGTAGTTTAAACTCATCAACGACGATATCATATAGATTGAGACTTCGCCATATGATAACCATTGTGGCTGCCCAAATGTTATAGTTTTCTTGGCCTATCAAGGGCTTGATGTTGAATGATTTTGACGGTCGTGAAATATCAACTTTAGTTTCGACTTCTGCAACCATTTTGAATTATTTATTTATATTAAAACCCTGTTTTCTGAATATCGAGACTGAGGGCACCGGGCTCATAACCTGTTAAATTTATAGTGATAAACTAAATTATCTTCATTAATTGTCTGGGAATCAGTCCTGGTCGTTTGACCACGATATAGGTAAAAGAGGATTGGGTTTATATATAGGTATTTAATATAGGTTAAAGAAGAGGTTTTGATAAGGTAAATTTTAATAGAGTAAGTTTTGTATTTTATTCAATTGTAAGAAGTATGTTTTATTTTTTTNGATATAGGTAAAAGAGGATTGGGTTTATATATAGGTATTTAATATAGGTTAAAGAGGTTTTTATAAGGTAAATTTTAATAGAGTAAGTTTTGTATTTTTATTCAATTGTAAGAATTATATGTTAGTTTCTTAATATATATTATATCAATAAGCATTCTACCGGATACTTATACACAAAACTGTTAGAAGCCATTCTACCAAAAACACGTTATGTCACTTTGATCAATCTCGATACAATTAAGCGCAGCTCGATTAATTGCAGCTCGATTGTGTGCAGTTCGACTACATGCACCTCGACATTCCAACAGTAGTTACCACCTATTCTATGGCCCTATCAACTCTGGGGAGTCTCTCCAAAGTGAAATAATCCAGAGTTGGAGATACACTGAGCCCTAAGCAGGAGCCCAACAGGATTTTTGGCCCTCAGTTATTACTTGGGGCCTGAGGGGTACAAAATAGATAGGTGGAATGTATCAATTAACGTAAAAGGGCTTCCATGATCATTTCACTTTCAGTGTTCTTTTTTCCAAACGTACTTTTATATGCGTTAAGAAAGTAAAACTTCAAGATGAATCAAAGGCGTATTTCAAACAGTTTTTAGGTTACCGCACAATAATTTCTACCATTTCATACCAGGTTCGCGAGATATAGACAGTGGCGCTTTATCTGTGTGGCGTTTAGTACCTGTTGGAGGGGAACAAGACTCAATGTTAAGGTTGTTAGTCACTAAATTCTGGCAGTAAGTAATCAGCAGTGAAGTCTAGGAGCGATATAAAAAATTAGAGTCATTTATCCATTTTATCATCGGAGCTTTCCCAATTCAGCATTCATCCAAAATGATGAAGTCCAAACACATGTATATATACATATGCACACATTGCCAAAAATATTGAAAACAGCTACTTATTTGAAAGCGTAATGATGGCCTCTAATAACTTATCAGGTATGCTCAAAAATGGACAATGACCTGACTTCAAAGTTACTGAGTTTGCATCCGACCCAAGCTGTTTAGCCATGTGTTCTTGTAAAGCATATGGGACCGCGTTGTCTTCGGTCGTAAATATATAGTCACATGAGATGCCATTTTTCCATGGTTCATACGTTGAAGGAGTGACAAATACACTGGCTGACGAGTGGGTCATCTCGTCACAAGCTTTGGTAGCAATCTCTAAAGAGAGATCATTAAACCCTATTTCCGCTATCATTTCTTTCTTGGCACTGATTTTATCGTCCTGTAGAGTATGATTTAGTCATTTGATCTTCTTTTGGCTTAAGTATTCATCAGACAATCAGGCACACATTCTTTTGATACAATTTCATGAGAAACTCAATTTGAAAAGAGCGGCAAGAACAGGAAAAATGAGATAAAGCCTTTTTGTTTTATATATTTTGGATACATACATTTACGTCCATCCATGGCAATGGTTGTCCTCCCATCAACTCAAATAAGCTTTTCCCACTTGGAATAACGAATGCTGATAGGAATATGACCTTTTTTATTCCGCCTGCTTTTCCTTGTTTCGATCTTGTATGAATGTCTAACCCTTCAGCTGCATTACTACCAACTAAGCCTCCGTAGGAATGACAGAGCAAAATCACTTCCTTAGACTTTTCCACGGATTGAATAATGACTTTCTGAGTGGCAGCAATATCTTCGGCAAGGCCTGGAAGAGGCGGAGCCGAAGTACTTCCAACGGATGGAAGTTTAATCGCTTCGGCTGGGTATCCTTCCTTTTCGAGAATGTTAACAAAATTTTGAAGGGCTGTCACCCGTTGCCACGAGCCAGGGACAATGATTATTGATGGCTTTTGAATGTCCATGGCCAGAAAGAAAGATCTTGGATGTAGTGTGGGAACACAAATTTCAACACTAACTTCACTTGGAAAACTCTACATTTGTGAACAGATCTCAGTGCTGTTCCACCCGCCACATTATTTGATTAGTAATTCCGATCGACCGCAGCCTGACTTAAGCTCAAAAAGTTTCGGTTAATTTGTTACAAGGATTATCAGCAATATCAGGAGTGCCCATTTGAGTGATGTTTAAGGGCCCATTATATTTCATGTTCATGTTCAGGTTAGAGGAGAGGGGCTTCATTAACCAGGAGGACAAGTATGAAGTGCACACAGTGAGAGTAAGGACAGAAACCAGTACAATTAAAAAGACGTGTGATACCGATGACTACCTGTTCATGCAGGGTAAACGTACATTTAATGCGGACTTTGGTTGAGTGTGTTGAGAGTCTCACATACAGCTATCTATCTAACTTGATTAGGATGCGATAAATTTACTCTACTACCACGGTAATGTTTTTACACTGTGGGGCCGACATGGGTTTTTAGTGGAGCCGCCAAACCTAGCTAGGCATGATCTACATCGAAATAGAGTTTATGCATCGATTTTATGAATTTTCTTGACAAAAAATATATGGTGAATTTCAAACGACCAAATGTTTTTACCCCCCCTTTCATTCTTCAAACTAAGCTTAATCTGTACAATGATTGACAGCATAAAATTTTATGAAACAGTTCTATTTTGTATTCTACTTCACTATCTAACTTCTAAAATAAGGAAAATTATATATAAAAACTAATTCATGTTCACTTCTTCATCTAATCCCTAATATTCAAGGTATTGATCTATGTTATAAAGAGGTCAATATCTGGTTGGACCTCCACCAGCATCTATAACCGCCTGACACCTGGCAGGCAATCCTTCAAGTAGTTTTATTAGGAATTCAGCAGGCACGGAGTGCCATGCCTCCGTAACAATTACTCGAAGTGAATTGTGCGTTCGCTGTCTTCCACCATCCAGATTTGGATAATTCCGCTGGATGTAGTCTTTCATCCAGCACCAGACAGCTTCGATAGGGTTGAGATCAGGAGAGTAAGGTGTCCAATCGATTGGAATGATCGATCTCTCTTGCAACTCTTCCATCGTGTTTTCACATACGTGTGCAGGAGCATTGTCCTGCATGACGGAAAGCCAGGGCTTCATAGACACCATCCCGTCTATGAGAGGTACTATTTTCTCACAATACTTCTCGGAGTCTATGGAGCCCCACTCCTTCTCCCAAAACAAACAAGGTCCCTTCTCTGCTCCCGCAAAACTACCCCAGAACATCCATCCATTCCTTTTGCTAGTTTTTGAGTCTACGCAATCAATTTGGTACTCCTCATTGTTCTAAATAAGAAAGTTAG
>QVIK01000407.1:23517-45762 GCA_003957845.1 Oidium heveae
GGAGTTAATTTAGGAGAATTCATCTATGAAGTATATTTAGTGACGAGTAGTTTTCTATTTATGCTTAGCGGGATTAACTTACCTCATATAATATTCTTATTACCAGTGATGAACTGTTTATTGTGGTCAGTAACTGAACATCAATAATGATAATTAAGGCACAAACAATTGAAGTTGGCAAAAATCAAATTTAGAAGGTTGTGTAAAAACTTATGAAAATGAGGGGAAGTTATGTAGCATAGTAAAAAGCCCATTAGACCAGGCATAAATATTTATACGTTCGCTAAATAGAAACTAGAAGGGGTATACCCCTGAAGCGAGTATATGATCTGCACATATAGGGGGTAAAAACATTACCGTGGTAGTAGAGTAGTTAGAGAGCCGATCTACTGTCCCTAATTTTTCTCCGTTGACCACCTATTATTGCCCAATTAGGCAATTTTTGACCGCCCTGCCGTCTGACCCCCAATTTCCTTCACTGACCACTATATTCCTCTCATTGACTCCCCCATTCCCCGGTCAAAGTCTAATCTAATGCTCGTCACCTGTTAGCAGCCATTTATCACTAGTTTTATTACTTTGCATGTAGATGTAGACAATTAACAAATATGTCACAATATCAGGCCCAGATAATTTACTTCTACAAAAACTTCTATAAAAAATCTTAAGACTAAAGAATTAACCGTTATTAACTCCACACGAGGCATATTTCCCTAGTTTCGCGTAATCTTATACCTATAGCTTATCAATATAGATCATAGAGCGCATGCCTCAACACTGTTGACTAAAAAGGCACAGGTGGATAGCTTTATGAGGAACTGGGAGGTTGTACTTTAGAGCTCAATAACGCAAGACTATTTAGATAACTTGAGTATGTTCATCGGTCAATACACCGATGACTAGACTCCACATCTCACGCCTAGCTCTAATTTAGTGGGTTTAAGCCACGAGGGCTTACAAGTTAGGTACTCTAGAATCCTGGAAGACGTACAAGACATATGGCTTCAACCCTGGGAACACAGCTTTGTGAAGTGCTACACTAATCAAGTACTTCACTTGGGGAATGTAACCACACAATGCGCAGAGAGTGCTCACATAGCTCTGAAAGCACATTTAGGGCATTCAACTGGTAATTTTTCTCAGTAGTAAATTCCATTGAGCCTTTGTAACAGAATTGACTCGAAGACTAGCGCTAAAGAATACTCATGTCCAAGCAAGAAAATTGTTGCTTACGAGCACTGTATTCTAATGTTACGCTATATCATAACAACTCCACCTTCGCACACATTACGGAAGGTATTTGAACAGTATCAAAAGGTACATAGAAGTGAAGAAACCTAATGGAACACCTTTGGGAATATGCAAAAGGGTCTCCAAGAAGACTATGCAACTCCTTTGCAGTCACTAGATTGTTGATCTTAAGCAACTGAATCGCATATTACAGCCTCAAGATCTTCATTCACATTGGATTTATCCTACGTCAAATATGCCTCCAGCCGGAGAAGAGGCCAGTGAGATAAGAGTTGCAGCAATGGAAATTCAAAATCACTACCGTGGCTAATATCCTAAATTTAGGGAATCGGATCGAGATGAGATGATGAATGTCGAAGAGCCTGCTATCGTGCGGGGAAAAGGCCGGCCAAGTGGCAAGTGCAACAAAAAGAAGTAAAAAATCTTTGATAATAGTACTCATCGTGAGCCCTCTGCGTTTGAGTTGGCTTGGACTTCTCAACTAGCCATCAAACCTAATGGAGGAAGAATTAGAAATAGGCGTTCAAGTCGTGTTGGCAAAGTATGAGGAGATCCTGAGAACATGTTGTCTGCGATTTGGATCTCGATACTCTTCTTACAAAGGGTAAGGTATATTTGAAGAGCTTGCGAAGTTATATTCCGAACCTCGAAAGATATATAAATAAAATGTATTAGTTGAGTCCTAAGTTTGATGGTTCACTTAAATGAATGTTCGTGTATATTTAAATGTCTGTAATCTAAGGGACGACCATGTGATCAAACGTTGACCAGGGGATGGGGGAGTCAATGAGATGAAAATTGGGGTCAGACGGCAGGGCGGTCAAAAATTGCCTAATTGGGCAATAATAGGTGGTCAACGGAGAAAAATTAGGGTCAGTAGATCGGCTCCCTAAACATTTAAGGATAACCCAAAAAAATTCGACCCACCTACCTACCACTTACCGACCAGCACTAAACGTCATTGAGAATCGGGGCCTTGACTAAGCAGTATGCGAAATGGGAACAGATTCTGGCAGTGAAATGATCAGCCCCACCGGTAGGTCACTACCGATCAGCACTAAACTTTATTAGGGATGAGAGTCTAGATTAAAGAACCTCTGACTTAGTATCATATTTATTGAAACTTTTAAAAATTTTAATATAGTCAACTGTACAAAAATTTCTGTTAATTAATTTAAGGCCACCGGTATAGCCACACCCCCCACCTTCCTTAATTTGACCAATAAAATCACAGCTTTCAGCCTTGATTGAGATATTATACAAAGCACGCGCGCGCGTGCGTGATCTCTGTATCAACAAAAAACCCTTCCCAGCGTTCAATCACCTTTTGTCTTTCATCATGCCGCTGTCTTGTCCTCCAACGCAGACCTTTGAAACGCTTGAAGAAGCGACGAAAGTAGTTCAGGAATTTGCATTGAGCGAAGGCTATTCAACCAAGAAGGCGCGCACAAAAACGGACTGCAACTCAACCATCCGGAAGGTATGGCTCGCGTGCGCCCATGGTGGCGAACACAAAAAAAAGGGCATGAATGTACGCCAAACATCAACACGGCTTTTGAAGTGCCCGTGGTCCATGACTGTTACGCGAAAGCTGGCCGAAAAAAACAGGCTGGAGTGGGTTCTTGCTGTGGTGGATGCGAGCCACAACCATGACGCGACCAACGATTTGGCAGCATTCCCTGAAGCAAGGGCGCTGACACAGGAGCAAGAACAGCAGATAGTCACGTTGAGTAAAGGCGGTGCTCCTCCTCGGCTAATTTTGAGTACGATGCGTGCTGCAGATCTTAGTTTCCGGGCCACCGGGCAAGACATATACAATGTTAAGAAACGTGACCGCGCACAGTTCCTTCTTGGACGTACTCCCCTTGAAGCGCTGCTAGAAAACATGGAAGAAAACCAGGTCCAGTACAAGCTTGACCGCGACGCTCAGCACCAGCTCACACGCCTACTGATTGCACCGAAAACAAGTATATCAATATATCAAGAATTCTCGTCAGGTGGTGTTCTCTTAATGGACTCCACATACAAAACCAACAGGTGAGCGTGACATTCCTTACTTTAATTTTACATTCGATTCTGCAGCTAATTGACAGGACGCGCATAGATTCCGGATGCCTCTTCTTCACGTTATGGGTGTAACATCGACGAACCAATCAGTTTCCTTGTGTTACATCTTTCTCCGCCAAGAAAGAGAGGAAGATTACATGTGGGCGCTCCAGCAGATGCAGCATGTATTTCAAGAGCGAATTGTCGTATGTCCTCTGCTTTCCATGTTCTAAATCAGGATAGTTGATATGAGTGAAATACTTCATTCTATTCCAAACTGATTCTATTGGGTTTAGATCCGGAGAGTATGGGGGCCATTTAATAGGTGATATTCCTCTGTTGAAATTCTTCCATTGTGTAGTCTGAGGAATGTGATGGGGTATTATCTTGCATTAAAGAAAGATATGGTCTTAAGCGGACCATGTCATTAATGAGGGAGAGAGTCTTCTGGCAGTAACGCTCAGAATTAATTGATCCCCATTCTTTCTCCCAAAATAATGCTGGTCCATTTTCCAATCCGGCAAAGCTACCTCAAAACATCCAGCCAAGTCGCTTCCTGAAGGCGTCCACCACGTAGGTCTCATCATACCTTTCACCGGGCTTAATTATATGATTAGCCATGTACACGGTAAAATAGGAAAATGATTTGACCAACCTTTCGTGTAACAAAAATACCTAAAAACTGGCCATCAGTTGCCCAAATTTCATCAGTCCAGAGGATGTACATCCATTCTTCAATCGTCCAATCAAGATGAGCTTCAGTCCACTCTTTCCGAGCCTTTTTAGTTCTTTCAGAAAGCCGAGGCTTTGCCTCACCTCTACAGCGTGAACATCCTCTCCTCTTGAGGGCCCTCTGTATCAGAGACTCGCTTACGCCCCAATGCTCAAAGGGATCTGCGGCTATTTTTAGATAAGTCATCTGGCGGCTGCTACGAGAGGAACAAATAAATTCCTCCAACTCATCGACTTGCGTCTCTGATAGTTTACCTTTGGGACCAGGTCGTTTTTTGGGTTGATTAACTTGGGTCGTAACGGCATGGCCAACTTGATAAATAGACAGATTCAGCTGCTGGGCAATTTCTCTGCGCTTCATGCCTGAGTCATTTAGAGTTCTGACCTATTATATTTTCAGTAATAATCAGCTTAGATCTTCATGTGGAGTATAAAATCACTTGGAGGATTTGGTCTCTGTTTAGAGGTGAGCGACGAGTTTAAGGATTCATCTATTCAACACCTTCTAGCGGATTTTATGATTGCAGTTTTGAAAGAGCTTATTTTTTGTTGAAATAATCTAAGAATTAGGTATTCTGTCAGTCAAGTAATAATTAGAAGTAATTCATTAACCTCAGGTAGCAATCTCTGCATCGCCGAAGTACGGGCAAATGAAAGATTTCTTGTGCGAATCTATGCCTAGTACCTAAGGCCTGAATATATATCTTCAGGGATATATATACCCCTGAAGCGATCTCACATATAGGTTGCTTCGAATATCCTAGACACAGTGTATATGTCGAGATTCTCTCCACTATATCCTCAAAAATATGTGATGAATGCTGAATAAGTAGATAAAGAGAAGAAAGGAGTGGGCAAAAGGAGAAGCGAGAGTAATTGAGATTAAGGAAATAAATTTTTGGATTTATTTTATTAAAAAGCTTTTTCCAAAATCATCTTAATTATGCCAAGCATTTGATCTTCTTTGATAAAAGTAGTAGTGAATTGTGACCCCTGTATGGCTACATGGAGAATAGCGCCAGTGAGAGACTAGTCAGGGATTATTTTAGCGTGGCATGGGTGAGAAAGGTTGCGTAACTAATAAATATCGTGCCTAGATTTGGCATAGTTAGTGGGGAATTATCCAAGGGCTATAATCGGCTTGGATTTCCTCAATATAGAGTCTTAGCCTGGTATATATTTGAATGGCGATTTTTACTATACAGATGATTTTGCACAAATTTAAGCGAGGCTCTTGAACCCTCAGTCTCTTGTGAACATCAAAACTATTTATCTAATTACAAAACCTTTGGAAACGGTGTCGGGAATCGAGAAGCTAAATATCTATATTTGCCTATCGATGGCATAAATCATAGCCTAGCATCTATCATGTATCCATTTCAATGAAACTTGTGAGCTCTTGGAAACTCACGAAATCCCACGCCTGCTTCACGATGTTACAAAATTTGATGCGACGACCGCCGCCTCCCGTCTCACGCAGTCGGGCACGTATACTCAATTATATCATTGATAATCATCCACACATATTTATAATGGAGCTTAGTTTTAGAGAACAAGTAGACCAATTGATGGGAATAAAACCGACCTCTCTATTTAAAAGCCCTTCCGTTATTTTCATGGCAGTAGCGACATAAGGAAGAGCGTTATCCTTGCATGACAGAAAGTTCCGAATGCATTCTAATCATGTCATGTATATATATAAGTGATACTATCTACCCGAAATAGCTGGAGGCTGTGATACTTACTCCCTCAATCTTTCTTTTTTCAAAACTGAGACAGACGGTTCTTTCTCAGACTCCGCAAAGGACATCAAGAAAGATAATCCAACCAATCTTCTTGCTAGCTGTTTCAATTAATGCAGCTGATTTTATACTTTACTCCTGTCTGGAAATTGTTTTCAGTCATTGAAGGTTTTAAAGATATTAGAATAAGACTGATGAGGATATTGAACAGGACATTTCGACTATAACGTGTCCGTTAACAGACTTTTGACAGTGAATATTTCTTGGAAGCTTGATTTATGGGGCGAGACTTTCTTGTTCCTTGTCTAGACTATTAACTAGAAGGGCTATGTATATCTCTGAACCTATGAAGTGCTTCACAATGCCAAGTATTCCCTAAATGCATAGCACTCTAGTTGTAAATGTGGCGCAATTCATTAAACACCCTATATGGCACCTATAAGTACTACCCTGCACTCGTGATCACGTGAAAACCCTCCACCTATAATCTGTTTAATTCCGTTTCACCGACTTTATGCTAGTGAACATAGCGCGTGAAATAAAAGCGCGCTATTATAGTTGATCAGGAATTCTGCGCTAATATGCAGGATCCTCGGAATTGTAATACGGGCATAAGTGCTAGCAAATAATAAGTGATCGCTTTTGTTCAAACAGTCGCATAATAATAAAAACATATTTGAACTAACTATCTAAAGACTTGGATATAATAAAATGAAGCTAGTAATCATGCATCGTCAAAGGATTTTTATTGGATGTCCATGTCTTTGGTAGAGAACGTCGGTCTTTGACATGCTAGATTTCATCGATCATAGTTATGTTGTCTTTATTTTTCTTTATGTATTCCTCAAGAATTTTGGAATAACCGCAAGCTCTTTGTTCATCCCAGTATCTCATCGCAGTAAATATCTTAGTCCCGAACTCCTTTTCGACATCCGATTTAGAAGCCTTGGTGGTCAAAATTATCGCTTTGCTCTGCCGAGTCATCAAAATACTATTCTTCCTCAAAAATCAACTCGGATTAATGCTATTCACTTGCATCTGAGTCTGATTTTGAACCAGGAGATATCTCTTATCCAAGACGTTCGGAGCTAAATATTCAAATTGTGGACGTAGCACAAGTTGTGGCGCGAGCCAGAATGGAGATACTAGCTGACAATGGATATCTCGGGAAAATCGATAGGCACAACGACATCCTCAAAGCAATGAACGAGATGTTCACACTGAAGAAATCGGCTCAAGTGAAAGTATTTACACCCTCACGTACATTGAACTGGATTTGTTTTGAGCTGTTCGAAGCTTTGAGGTCAGACCTTTTGCTTTTGAAAATCTTTCCAATGTTCCTTCCAAAAATTCCGCCAGCTAGCACTTGCTGTGGGATGATCGCCTTTCTGAATTATCCTCATCTTAGCAATTCCCTAAGGAATTAATTGTGATGTCAGAGCCCAGATAAGTAAGTCAAAACGAAGTCAATTGAATTTGTGCAGGAAGTCATGCTTCACTCTTCTCCAGTAGGACTCAACAATCATGGTGGTTTTCAGGACAGGAATTTCGTCAGGATTAGCTGAGCGAGCCTACATTTTCCACTGCTCTAGCTTATACCATTTGATGTACAAGTAGGCCTAAAATTTCGTCTTTATTGGTAGCTAAATCAATGTTAGCGCACTCCCTTCCACAAGTCGAGCAAATTTTGGTGGATTCCTCTATCGCGTGGGCAAAAGATTGAACTTGCTGTAAAGGCGCAGGCGGAGGAAAAGAAATAACAATGACTATGGGAAATCAGTGCAACATGATGAATATTGATTCAAAATTAAAAAAGATGCAAGATGTTAAAAACTGGGTGCTTGGAAAATTGGCATGAACGTAGGCGCGGTTAATCTACAAATAAAAATTAATAATACCACGCGATGCAAAGTCATGCCGTGCATAACGAATTTATAGTATAAGCAAGAGATAAATTGTCACGTGATCACGAGTGCTGGGGAATACCTTTAAGGTTCTAACATAACTTAGAGCCTTAAAGAACTTGGCGGCTGATATATTTGCCCCCATGCACCCCCACCCCCAGTAGCCCTGCAAATCAGAATATTGCCGGGCTAAAGTTAATTTTCTAAATTTAGCGTATGAAAATATATGCCTAACATTCCAGGTATTTAATTTCAGGAGAATGATCAGTATATATGGATAACGCTCTGAGTTTGAATGTAAGACTTATCTTTATTAATGTTGGTATTCAAGGCATGAAATAACAATTTAATGTAAAAATTTAGTATTAGTTTAATTAGTCCACATTGTGACACTGAGCTTGATATTATAATTGTCGATAATATCTTTAGAGAAACCTGAAGATTTTTATCAATGAAATTATTTTTCAACTTTTCAATTGAGTCGATATATTCCTGACTCTTCTTTGCTGACGTAGCGAGTCAGACAGCAGTTTGAAAGTCATCCCAATGTTCGTTAGTTGCAAAAGAAGCCTTACGGTGTACATAAATATTCTTCATTACATGCCATCGACAAAGAACTCAGTTTGTCTGTGGAGAAAATCGGCGACGAATAACATCCGTTAAAGCAATTTCGCAGTCAGTTGTTATCACTGATGGCCATTTTTACACCTCAAGGTGTGTAAACTGTTTTAATAAGCCATTCTATTGCCTATTAGTAGCTACTGGTCGCTTCATTTTCCAAAAAGCACAAGGCAATCGCAAAAGAATTCCTATGATGATCTACACCTATGTAATGTAGTTACGGCATATCAAATTTATTAGTTTTATATGTGCAGTCCAAGAGCAAAATGTCAAAGTGACGTCGAACGTATTGAGCTGCCTCTGAAAAAGCAACGAAAACCGTTGAGATCCTTCACATTGTGTCCAGTTTGTAGCGAAATGATAAGTGACTATTGGCTTGATCAGTTTCCTTTTTGTTTATCAAGGATGATGACGATGAGAATTTCGCATAGTAAATAGATGATTAAAGTCGGCGTTGTGAGTATTGAAAGAATATGTTGTGAGGTATTCGATTGTGTCTGAGTTGTATCTCGTTGTTGGTACTGTTTTCAAAATAAACTTTAAGTGATCGTTTGCTAAGTGATACTTACAGAAGTCTTAATTGGTCCTAGTTTTTTCCTGATCATTCCAAAAAAAAATTAATCCTTATAGGTTCCAGTCACACGAACCGCCGCCAAGTACAATAGAATAACTTTACAGGGAATGGAAAATTTAGCCTACTTGACCGCCTACGCTTTTAAGCAATACAAGAACGTTTACCAGGCTTTGGGGGGGGGCGGCGCGCATAGGGTGCATGGGAGGCAATTATCAGCCGCCACAGAACTTAGCTTTTTAGCTTTAACCGATGAACTAAGTTATCCGAGGGCTTACTAGTAATCATCCATGTCGATATTTGGGTTGAGTGTAGGGAGGGATTAGAGTGGGTCCTAGTTAGGCTTAGATGGAGATCATTTGGTATAGCAGGGATATTTCACGCTAAAGTGATTCGCCGATTTTCTTTTCGGGAGGCTGGAAAATATTAGTGCGCTACGAATATGAAGGACCATAACGTTTGATCTAGACACAACAAATGGTAGGTTTGTTTTGTTTCACTCCTGGTATTTAAAACATTACTACACGTTCTATTCATCGCAGTGTAAATTGTAGTATGATCAATGGGAAAGACGTTCTGAGGGATAATTTGTGACCATCAATCGGGACAGATGTTTGTTCATTCAGTTCCTCTGCTATCCCAGGGGAGGACGCTAACATTTTGGGGTTTTGGGGTATCGCTACTTACTACGTCACTGGCCCGTGCTGTCATAATTCAATTGGCTGGATTTTGGGTTGGGCTAGTTAGCTTAAAGGAAGGAGCATAGGCCAGTGACGTAATAACAATTCACATAGCTCTGAAATTCAGAGCTCTGTCCCCATCCTGAGCTCATGTAATTTGATAACTTGGGGGCCGGGTAGATGTGGGGCTTATTATTTGAACTGCGGCTGATTGAAAAGATGTTCAAGAGTCAGCGTTTTAAATATGAGGATATTCACCCATCCGCCTGTGTACAACAAGGGTTTTATACAGATTATCAATAAACAGCATTTATGTAAAATTTAGCCAAAAGTCTATTTGCTTTCTCACCGTGCCGCCATCCCCCTCCCCACTTATACCTTTTACTTCCTTACACTTTTACTATCGAGCCAAACCCCAAAAATAAAGGTCTATCTCATGCTACTGCGCCATGTTACCAGTTGTGCTTCCTTTCGTATTGTTTTCGTGGAATAAAATAGTTGAACCCGTAGTTATAGACCCAACATTCATTCTCTGTCCCGAATTTCGGTGAATGCGAATTAGGAGATGCCTAATTGTCATAGCGTGTTGACGGTAAACCAGGCAGGGGGCTCCGTCATTTGATCCAGATTCATAAATCTAACCAGCTAGGAATAATTATATTATGTGATCTATTGAGGGACAAATTGACTTGACACATGTACCCACTACACCCCTCATTCATACATCAGTAAAGAAGATGTGTATTCACATCAATTTCAACACAAAGTGAAAAAAAGCTGTTACTATGTTGTGTATTTTTCACAATGGATTTATCTTCCGACCCTCGTCTGGGGGCTTTTCTGGCATCACAGGCGCCGCTTTTTGCGCTTCAGGATCTATCTCAGGATCGAAGATCGACAACACTTCTCACAAGCTATATCTCAATAGCAGTCGCCTTCTTATTTCTAGTTTTGAGACTCTGGGCAAGATTTCGAAGGTCGTTCGGCTACGGCCTAGATGATTGGATTATAATTATCTCCTTCCTTTTCTTGGGCGGAAATCTAGGCTGTGTCATAGTCTGTAAGTAAGAAACTATACAGATTACTCGGCCGGAAATCACTAAACAGAAAAAAACAGTGGTCAAAAATGGCGTTGGTTTGCACTCCGGTGCCTTGACTTTGCCTCAAGTAATGCAAGTAGGAAAGGCAAGTATTCCAGCGCTTCTCTTTCTATAGCCCCAAAGATAACGATGTAAATAGGTACTGGTTCTAAATGAGGTGCTATATGTAACCAATATCAATCTTATCAAAATATCAGTCTTAGTCATGTACTACCGTTTTTTTCCTGTTCGACTCATGCGACTGGGTGGATTAATCCTGGGCGGCATTTCAACTCTCTGGAATGGATCATTGGTTGTGCTTGCCGTTACTCAGTGTGTGCCATTTACGAAAATATATGAGCCATGGGTTGATGGACATTGTATTGACCTTAAAGCGACCTTCCTGGCTATTGCAGTTCCGAGTATTGCAACTGATGTGGCCATTTTGTCCTTGCCATTACCGCTTGTCTGGAAGTTACAAACAAAGGTTTGGCAGAAAATATCCTTAACGGCTGTATTTTTGCTCGGTTCATTTGTGGTATTCGCTTCTATCTTTCGATTTACCATCTTTTTGCGATATAATCCCAATGATCTTCCCTGTAGGTTTTCAGTTTCATTTTATGTTTGAATGGAGCTAATAATATTACTTAGACACGATCGCCCCAGGACTCGCTTGGAATATGATTGAACTTAGTAGCGGCATTACATCCGCATGTTTGCCAACCTTGGTAATTACCATTTATATCTTAATTTAATTCAGCATATCTAACCACAAAATCTAGGGCCCGTTCATACGGAGGTTTATGAAGAAGATTGGCGACACTGCCAGAAGTATCGGGGATAGCCGCAACAGTCAATCCAGATCGGTTATTCAAAGCAGGACAAAAGAGGCCTCACAAAATAAGCAGATTTCAAGCAGTGAGGCTTCACATACGAAAGAAAATATTACTTAGGATTTTTTATTTTTATATATACTCTCAGTTTTGTTCTGGTTGCCAAGGTTTTCACACACATGTCATGGAGTTATCGGCAGTGGAGATAATATCTCACAGGATTATTTTTGTATATACACTTATTTTAATTTTAATAACTTTTACTAATGAAAAAGATACGTCTCGATGATTTAAAATCTTCTACTTGACGAGGGAACGGTACGTAATACGTCCACTAAAACCCCGAATAAAAACTCTGCTACTAAGCTTGGCCGAATCATAATTTATACCTTGGACTACTAAATATCCCATATCATATAACAGTGATATATATCTAAAATCTATTGCCCTATAAACCATGTCAATTCTCACTTTATAGATCTCGATTTACATTCTATCACTCATCAACGACATAATTTTTCCAAGTTTACATTCGCTATATATGAGTCAATTGTCGTCACAACTGAAAATGGCTTGCTTCATTGTTTGCAAGCTAATATGGGGATTAACAAACAGGAAAAGCGAACAAAGACCTGCGATTATAATGATCTAAAAGAAAAGATTAACCTTCCCATACCCTCTTTCAATTGAAACATGGAAATAAGTAGCTTCCTGTATGAAGTTGGGAATGAACGCACTTATAATTAACTAGTGGTTTGTTGCTTCACTCGGAATATTTGTCAATCATCTATCAATATTGAAGGGATTATTGTGCTCAGTGAATTAATTGCAAGAGCGAGCGATACTAACGCCATTTAGTAACAATAATTCTCAATCAAAAGATCAAATCACAAAGTGAGGTTATCAGCTTAATTATAGGGAGTTGACTGCTATACCTTTTTTTCTGTTAAGGAGCCGTGTTTTGAAAGTAAAAGAGTCTTTTCCTGTATATTAGCACCCTCAGGGCCGCCAAAGAGTATTTATTGTAAAATTGGACTTGTAACCAATAAGAAATTAATTCGAGCAACTATTCTCTTATAAATATAAGGTTATATAAGAGGTAGAGAGATAAGAAGCGGAAGAGGTATGTTTGTGTATGTATTTATACGTATTTTACGTACTATTTATAAAAGGAAAATGTAATGTGAGAAATACTAAGATTCTCTGCATCCTTGCGTACATGTGTACAGAACTCTTCTTCAAACTTAATGCTTCCGTAGTATTTCCATTTACAGAAAAATACCTTTACGGCACCATTCTCCTGATATCTATGATGCTATTCCGTAGAATTCTATTATCGAGTTCTCGAGTTCCTAAATAATTATTATGAGTATTCCCGCCGCTGATATATTTGCCCACCATGGCCTGGTAGTTATCTATGTATTTCCTAAAAGTATAAGCAGTCAAGTAGGCTAAGAATTCGATTCTCTTTTCAGTTAAACTGCTTTACTTAGCGGTCATTTGTGCCACTTCAATGTATTCTCGGAATATTTTAAGCAGTACTAATTAAGGCCTTTGGTTAGTAGCAATAATATTACATTTAATACGTTACTACTAGCTACTATTTTACGTCTTATTTACCAACACGAAAATAATTTAGCTCAACGTTTGTACTTAAAGCGCGATCAGTATGAGCTGTTCACAGCCCTATGGTTTAAACGCGTCAAATTTTAGGCAGCCATCTATCGTGGGCCAGATTTAGAATATTATTCTTACCACGGAATTATCCTGATTTACAGGGCTTGAGTAGGGCAATGGGCGGCAAATATATCATCCGTCAGTATTCCATTTCAAGCATATTTCATCATTGGCCGAGTACTGGGATTAATAGCATGTGCTATTAACTAGCGTCAACCATGATAATAAGCTGGGATAGTAACACTTTTGAGCTACCCGGAGGGATCTGTAACTTATTATTACGTCCCTGATTGTGAGGTTATCATTGCCAGTGCAATGAATCAGGAGCACCAGCAGTCTTTGGAGAATCAGTTGCCCGTGAAGATGAGGTGAATGATAGTGTTGAGGTACCATTGATTTCTCCATCACAGGCTCTCGAGATGCGGGACGAGCTTGATCTCTGTTTGCTGACCCACCCTGGCATGATTCAAGCATGTTAACCAATTCTGGCCGAGCCTTAGGATGTTCGATAAGTCCAAGTAAGCACTATCCGTCCTACCCTATGTCGGCTAACGTTCATTAGTTTTTGTTACTAGCCTAATTTGAACTACGCTCTCCATATTTAAAGAATGTTTTAGAATCCAGAGGGGGTGGCTATATAAATTCAACTGCTGAACTTCCCTAGTAATACGTTATCTCCATCCATCAGCGCTTCACCCAATTAGGAATCGACCTATGTGACTTACCAATGCGAACTTCAAAAACCTGAGCTGAATCTCGTCCTGACCCCTCGTCGGCCAGCGCTTTACCCAATTGAGAATCAATGCATGTTACTTTCCTATTTGATTATGAACTGGCTCCAGGAGCGATTTCATTCACTGGCACTTAGATGTACTGTTTAATATTTGAAAAAAAAAAATTTCTATGTAGAGAGAGACAGAGAGAGAGGAGAAGATATTCGAACTGTCACCTCTCGTTTAGATAAGTAAGAATTGCATCAACCCTTTTCAAATTTCTATTTAAATTTATGTAAAATATTTTTATTAGAACTAGCTGTCAACTTGCAGAAGATTTCCTTTTGATTATTGTTAAATTTTGTGTTATTGTTCCTGAAATATAAGGCGCTGAACGGCGAGGGGTCAGGACGAGATTCAGCTCAGATTTTCAAGTTCGAATTGGGAAGTCACATGAGTCGATTCTTAATTGGGTAAAGCGTTAATGAATTTGATATTTTATAAAATTACCCCCCTGAAATTTATATAGCATGTTTTTGTGGTTTTCTATTGGTTTGATGATCTAAGACAAACTAACCAAAATAATGGAACTAATGCACGTTGGCCGACATAGGGTAGGACGGATAGTAAGTACTTGGACTTACAAAAAGAAGCAAACATCTACATTTTTGCCAAAACTTTTCCCCCTCTTGATAAAATATCTAGAAATAAAAATTGTGAAACTTATCCGTAGTAATAATTGCACAGTCAAATTTTTAAATAGAGTTCACAAAAGCATTGATTATTGAGTTATAGATGTTGTAAATATAGTTTCTTGTCTTAGGTTGGGACCGGGAAAAACATAAAAATATAAAAATATCCAGGTTATAAATAAAGGGAACGATTAATCAGCCGTTAGTTTTCGATTGAACTGCCGCTAAGCTGTTGGGGAACAAGTAAACTGACGTTATTAATAGGGAAACAAACTATCCTGCCAATCAGATTTCCGTTTCGCGCCAGCTACCTCATGAATTTACTCTTCGTTATCTCTCTCTCTTCCCATGCATCGCTTTTTTAAAAGAGGACGTCTTCTCTTACCACATTAGCTTGGCACAGAATTTTTCAATGTGCCTTTGTAACCTGCCTTGGATCTTGACTACATTATTAATCAAGAGGCAAAATAAGCTGTGCACACTCATGCCCGTGTAGAAGGTTATCAGCTTTGCGTACAACGTATAGAAGGAGTAGGAGACAGAAGCGATGGCGAGGCTAAATCTCTTGCTCTACGTTGTACGCGAACAGGGAAAGTCTGCGCGGTTTGCGAAACCATTAGAAGCAGCCAAGAAACCGACTGCAGCTTCCAGCTCACTCCCAGGAGGTCCAGGTTTTCACCCGTTTACTTGGAGTGTTGAAGTCATCTTCCGTGAGCAAAATTATGTGGCATTTGTGTACCCTTCAGTTCACCCTAGGGCACAGGTCTTCAACGTCGAAGAACAAATATCTCACCTCGTACTTGCTCGTGCAGGTGTACCGCAAAACCGAATCTTATCATGCTTAGGACAGAATAACCCGAATTTCTACGCAATGTAGCAAGACATGTACAACGCGTGCTGGACAAATAGGCTGATTATGCTGGTAAGGCGCATATCATTGCTAGCTCACCTAAACAGCTTGCGAACACTAAAATCGTCCATTATTTTCAACAAGATAATGGAAACTGGTACGCCCATTTTTTTATCTTGTCAATTTCAGCAAAAGAAATGGGCAGATTATACATTCGAGGCAAAACCTGGCTGTTGGACTCGACTTACAGAACGAATCGTTGTAGCCTTCATTTGCTACTTGCAGTTGGCGTCACTGCAACAAATCATACTTTCATCTCGTGCTATTGTTTTCTACGGCGAGAATTGCTGAATGACTATCGGTGGGCTCTACGAAAGCTTTCTGAGTAGTTTGAAGGATTGGGTTTCGCTCACTCGACCTTTGTAATAGATCGGGAGATAGCCTCGATGAATACTCTTTCTGAGATATTTCAGTGCAGAGAAGCCCTTTTGTGCCGCTGGTATATCAATAAAAATACTCATTTGCCACAGTCCAGGCATATAATGAGTTCATAGTAGCATGGAATTATCTTATGAGTGCACTCTCTAAGAACGATTACAAAAACCTAGTAGGGCATTTGGAGGAGATAGCACCAGTAAGTCTCATGGTCTATCTAACAACAACTTGGCTGCACTTCAAGGATCGCTTTGTCAGTGTATGGTTTCAAGGTATTCTCTATTTTGGGTACACTTCAACATCACGGATGGAGAGCACATATAAAGAACTGAAAAATGGATTAGGACCTTAATAGGTAACCTGTGCGTGGAAACAGTTATAAAGCTACCATGCGAAGGTCAAATTATTGTCATCAGGCAACTATATGCTCGTGAGCGGGCGACTCCAGATACGAACCTTGGCTTGGTGTTTTTAGCATACTCTGAAAAAAATTCACTTGTTGAGCTGCAGGTTGCTCATAAACAGTATAAAATGCTTAACATGGCCATCATTTGCCACGACTTCACAAAATTAAGAATGAAGGGACTGGAGGAAGATAAGGCAGTAGAGGAGACAATCGCATTATCCAACGTAAGATTCGATTGTGATTTATTTTCATTTAAAGCTTTACCATTAAAGCATTTACTCTGTATTTGGACCTATTCTCGTAGAATTCACACGCAAGACATTTTCTTTGACCCTGTCTTGAAATTCCACAATGCTGGCTTGGTCCTCAGATTGAATGATCTGGGAGGTGCTAAAGCTCCCGCTATCTTGGATCATTTCTTCTCATTCATCTCCTATGAAATGGATCAGCAAAATTCTTCATATTGAAGAATTATATACCTAGGTCCGTTAACATGTAGTGGAGTATGCAACACGTTGTAATCCAGCCCACAGCATTTTCAGCATCCCCACAGCGGTTAATTGCAATATACAATTCATTCAATGATGCCCATCGACCCTTTAGTATACCAATCGTGTGCTCATTGCGAACACGCGATTTTGCTAGGAATTTATTGGATTCCTGATTTTCTGACCGATATGTTACCGGGCTTTTATAAGGAGTGATCATATGATTACTCAAGCCATAGGCAGCGTCTATAGATTTTTTGTAGAGGTTAATTATTTGTCTTTTACTGAAGCGAAGAATAGTCTCTTACCTCCTGCTAGATACTGACCATCGTCAAAGAAGCTAGCAGGCTCCATCGAGATCATTGATCTTTGGAGAACAGTGGCGTCTGGCATTGACCCTGGACACCCAGTGTTTACCATGATAGTTCTCTTATCACAGTCGTACACAACCTGCGCGCCCAAGGAATAACAGGATTTATGATTCCAGTACACTTCCCCATCAATTCCTGGCCTTTGAAACAGAGGGATAGTGGTCCCATCTATAATGCCCACGCAGCCGTCGAAGCCCCTCCTCGACGTCACTACAGAAATCTGTCTACTCTTGGTTGCATTTGGCCAAATAATATATTTATCCAAGAGTGCCTGCACTGTAGTGATAACGCGTCTTGTATAGGCAACAGCAGTGCCTCTCCCAATATCATAGGTTCGCGCTATTCTCCTGACACTAGCCCAATTTCCGTCAGAGCCGGATCTCCTCAATGCAACTGCAAGCAGAAGGGCTAAATTTCTCGGTCTACTGATTGAGCTGTTATGAAATACAGGATGATCCTATATTTAACGATATTACCCTCCCATTCCGTCTTTGGTGGTTCTTATTGATATGCGGAAATCATTGTCTGTTAAATTTGTGAAATAGTTATTTACAAAGTCCATTGATCTCTGGACATTTGTGCGCGGCTTAATGTATCGGCGTGATTCAATTCCCGTGATTACAGAACGAATCTGACTAGCAGCAGCTTTGCACATGTAGTCCATAGAATCGAGACTTTCAAGTTTGGGACTTAAATCAGGTAATAATTCTGATTCTTCTTGTTCTGATAAATTTTCGTAATCTAATAACGCGTCCGATGCGTAGGCTAAGATTTTTTGTTTTGGGGTTTGTTGAGACATGATAATAAAATTAAAAGTTTACTCAATGTATAATCAACTATTTAGATGATTTGTCATTAGCAACAATATAATCCAGTTGTTGTCCTGCAGAATTATAAAAAAGCATCTTGATCTCTTGTTGATGTTTCTACAGACCATCATACATACAATCACAGAGATGGTTGACTTTAATTAGATTCCATAGAAGACTCTAATAAAAGCACCAGCGTATGGATGTTTGCGAAACGTCTTAACCGTATAGAAAACGTGTCGCCAATTCCGTTACTTAAAGATTCTAATTGGTTCCATTGGTATCAATCAGTTACGACTTTGATTTTTCTCACCAAAACATCTGTCGCAATTCTAACTGGCCCACCTCAAAACAATGCCACATGTTTATGGACTATGTGGTGGATCTCCAAACTCCAACAAAAGCACCTAACATTTATCTACTCCTAGTAATTCACATCGAACGGCTCTAACTGAAATTTTTTTATATGCTGAGCAAAGTTCTACTCAATTATTCTTCGTTTTACTGCTAATTTCTGGACTTTTGAACATCGTAAAAATATTTAATTACAATCCTTCATGAAAGAGTACAACAAAAGATATCAAAATCTCAAAGAACACACTGAGATAACTCCTGAAATCAAAGTTTAATTGAGAACTCTTCTACTGTAACATGTTTCAAAAATTCAACCTGAACTTTTAAATATTTGTCGCAATCTATCTTACGATGAAACATTCTTTCGATGCCTCCAATGGACTTCCAGTAAAACCTCAAAACTTAAAGTTCATAAATAATCTGATATTTTATGTAACTTCTGCCTAAAGCTTAGGCATACAGAAAAGGTATGTCGCAAAATGATGAAAACAAAACGAACTCCAAAAGCTCAGCAGTTGAAGCCCTTATCATTGAAATCAAATCGTAGTCAAACTTATCAGTTAGATACTGCTGCAGATTGTCATGTCTCAGGTAACAACAAAGATTCTTTCAATTTTCTAGCCTCTTCAGAACTTATTGGTGTTGCGGGGGGGAGGTTGAGTGACCTCGACTGGTAAAGGTGACCTAATATTTCCTACATCAGATGGTAAAATCGATAATCTTAAAGGTGCTATCTGTATACCTGGAGAAATAGCCATTATACTTTCAACAGCTAAACTTGAGAAGTAAGGTTACTCTATCTGGTGGCCACCGAACTTTCAAGATAAAAAGCTTATTCATCCAGATGGAACTACCTGTGCTATTTTTCAACGTGAATCGGGTAGACTAATCTGGAAGCCTAAAAGTTACACACCTTATACTCACTATCTCTATCAAATTCATCGTAACTAGCATACGATTCTTGGTCATCCAAGACAAAGGGCACAAGATATCGTTCTTGAATCGGCTGGAATTAAAGGATATAAATCTCTCATAAATTTTGAAACTTGGACTAAAACGAAAATAACTATTTCAAAGGGACACGGATCACTGCGTAGTACATCCTCATTTGCTGAAGCAATTCACATGGACTTAGTTGGAGGCCAAAAGTCCCTTGCCCCAACTACTATTGATAAGTCAGTTCCTGCTGCGACTTGGTTTCTCCTTGCTATTGAAGAAAACACTTCTTGAAAATGGGCTTGACCAGTTTATACGAAAAAGACTGTACCGTCTCAGATTCTTTACGTTCTCAAACATTTGAAAACTAGATTCAACAAAACTCCAACTCGAATCCACACCGATGGGGACACTGAGTTTTCCAATACAGAACTGCAGGAGATTCTTCTAAGTCGTGGTATTGAATGGCACAAATCTTCTTCGCATGCCCCGGAACAAAACGGTATAGCCGAAAGAAATGTGCGCACAGTGACAGAGAAAATGTGGGCTCTTCATCTACAGTCTGCATTGCCACTACAATCTTGGCCACTCATCCTAACTGCCACCATCAATTTTTTGAATATGACACCAAAAAAAGTAGCTCCCAAATCTCCTTATTATGCTGTATTCGAACGTCTCCCAAACATACAAAATTTAAATTCTTTCGGGTGCCAAGCTTTCTGATTAGAGCCAGACCAAAAACCTTAACTCTAAAGCCAAAGAAGGTATTTATTTGGGTACTGAATTTTCGGGAGGTCACATTATCCTTAATCCGAAAACAGGCTGAACTGTCATAAGACGAGATATACGAATTCATGATGACGTATTTCCATTCCGAAATAAGATATTATCTCTTAGATCAAGCAATCATCTTTTCATTAACGATGCTTTATCTGGTCCGAAAGCCAAAGATTGGAATGAGGTTATTGATATAGAAATTGAAAATATGACACGAAATAATGTTTGGACCCTTGGGCCTCGATCCTAGGCTAAAGATAAAGTAATGACAGGCATCTGGTCTCTTAAAGAGAAACCTGGTCGACAACTTAAGGCAAGATGGTGTGCAAGAGGATTTTTAGAACCAAATGCTGATGACACTTATGCGCCTGTCCTTCCACCTATTACCATGCGGATGTTACTTGCTCTTGCAGCTTCAAGAAATTTAAATATTAGTCATGTTGATATAACTGCAGCCTTTCTGCATGCAGAGATAGACATTCCAATATATATTCAACAAACACATGGTCGAGAGAAACCAGGAAACTTAGTTTGTAAACTGATAAAGTCAATTTACGGACTAAGAATAGCCCCAAGACGATGGCGACACAAACTACGGAACGTATAAGATGGAATGGGATTTATACCACTTAACTTTGATACTAATATGTTTCAAAAAGATAAGACTACTGTATCTACTTATGTCGATGATCTTATGATCATTTCCGCCTCTAGTACTAAAATCAAGCAAGCTATCACAGCATTATCACAAGCCTTCCAGATTAAAGTTCTTGGTGATATGACTAAATTTTTGGGTATCAATATCTCTCAGCAGCCAGATTGGATACGTATAGATCAATCGGATAAAATTGAAGATCTATGTAACAATATGGGCATGCTTTTATGCAGGGGTTCAAATACGCCGATAGCTAATGATAATTTTATTGACTGTGATACAGAAATATCATGCACTGAATTCGACGCTGTAAAGTATTGGTCAGCCGTTGGTTCTCTTCTACATATTACTAGAATGACTCGACCTGATATTCAATATGCGATCGGTCGACTTTCTGGTTATGTACAAAAGCCCTCTCAAAATTTAATGCTTGCACTAAAACAACTCGTACGCTATGTATCACGCACAAAATCGGTCGCCCTCTTCTTTCCTAGAAATGGAAACGATAAACTTACTGCATCATCAGACAGCAGTTAGGGAAATATTATTTCTTCAAAAAGAACAACAGGTAATCGCTTCATGATTAATGGCTCTCCAATTGCATGGTGGTCCAAGAAACAAACAATGACAGCACAAAGTATATGTGAAGCTGAGTACGCTTCCTTAACAGAATTGGAAATTGCTGCACGATGGATCCGTTCGCTTTACGAAGAACTTTTCAAAGCATCTCCTAGTCCAATTACCACTGAAATCGATAACACGGCGGCCTTAGTAACAGCCAATACTAATAAAATAACAGCTCGAAATCGCCATTTTTATGATAGAATTAACAGTTCGAGAGGCGATCAAAGATGGTATCATAACCCTTGAATATACTCCCACAAATAAATAAAAAGCTGATGGTCTCACAAAAGCGTTACAACGTATCTAACAATCTGCGTTCTGTGCTCAGATAAACTTTGTAAGCACGGGAGGCTATTAATCTTTAATTAGGTCAAGGGGTTTTGATATGGATAGAATAAGGCTGGGCGCAGTTATCAAGGGAGTTCTAGTATTATATTATTTATAGGGAAATGTTATTTGCCCCCTCCAAGAAAATTAAATGCCCTCCCCCTCACTTTGCACAAATCTGGACCTTTTAGATTCATTGATTGGCGCGTATCAGTTTTCAACCAATCCACGCTTACCACTTCTTACTAAACTACTATTAAAATAATTAAATCGTGTCATAACTCTGTCACAGCCCTCATATCGACAAATCGACCTTTCATAATTTTTGGCGCGTCACTCTAAATCTACTCATACCCCTGCTAGCATAACCCAAGATGGAAAAATCGAACCGAAGGCCTATCTCAATGACCAATTTTGATCTGGCTACAATTTGATCCTGGTATTTTCCCTTGAATATTTCTCAACCCAAGTAAACAAATATGTAAACAAAGAAAATTATTTTGACCCTTCCATTAATCAGCCCAACAGGAATTTGCAGCTTTAATCCAAGATACCTATCTGAACAAAAAAATCAATACTTATCGCAGCATACATGAATCTCTTTCTTTATGAGATTTTTGATAATACAATTGCGCGCGAAATGATATCACTACTATCCTCACAATCGCAAAA
>QVIK01000408.1:0-45723 GCA_003957845.1 Oidium heveae
CAGCGGCATGATGAAAGACAAAAGGTGATTGAACGCTGGGAAGGGTTTTTTGTTGATACAGAGATCACGCACGCGCGCGCGTGCTTTGTATTATATCTCAATCAAGGCTGAAAGCTGTGATTTTATTGGTCAAATTAAGGAAGGTGGGGGGGTGTGGCTATACCGGTGGCCTTTTAAATAATTGGCGAATCATCTTAAATTATGACTTTTATAATAAGGGAGCCGCTAACAGGCACTCATTTTCCGCTAACGGGCACTGACCTTGTGCACCTAAATTAAATTATTATAAAATACTGGCGTCTGATTGGCTCATAGTAATATAATCGTCTTTTATCAGCTATACCAGACTTCGTAAGATTTGTTTCCGACCGAACACCATCTTAACTCATTCCCGTTTCCTCTACGACATCAGCCATGAATCGATTCCAAGAACTCGCCCAGCAAACCTACAACACCTTTGATGAAGCACGCCGAGTAGTAGTCGTTCAGCTCCGTTATAAAGGGTTTATTCTTAGGGCCAAGTATACCAGGAGGGTTGGAAATATTCTAGACGGTGACATCAAAGCTTTTCATCTTGTTTGCTACTACAACGTAGGTGCACCGCTAAACACAACTGCTCGACACCTTCGAGCTCGTAGGAGCGGTCGCACAGCTTACCAATTTTGTATGACAATTTATCGAAAACAACTGGAAAACGCGTATGAATATACTCATGAACAGAACGACGTGGAGCACAACCACGAACCATTTATTGATACTGCTGTACACCCTCAAGGTCGTGCTCTCACTACCGCGCATGAAGAGGAGGTTCTCGGCCTCTGCCGCTTTCGTTTGCCTCCTACGCGGGTCGTCCTAGTAATGCAACGAGAGCATAATATTACAGTGACTCCTCGCGACGTGTACAATATCCGCAATAAAGAATACAAGAATTTTTTCAATAACCGTTTACTATATGATACTGGTGCATCTCACCATTTTGTAAAATCTAAGAATGACTTCGCTTCTTTAAGAAAACTGACCAGACCATTTGAATTTGATCAAGCAGTGGAAAACACTGTTCTCACACATGGAGGAACAAGTCGTCTTTAAATCGGTAATGAGCTGGTAGACTTAAAGGGTACTCTTTTTTCCCCAAAATCAGCTTGTAATATTATTTCGGCAGTTAGATTGAAAAAGGATCATGGTATAGTTGCGGCAAACCATAACAAAGCCCTCATCAAAATAAAAAATGATTTTCCAGATAAACCAATAGCAAAACTAATCGCGGATGAGGGAGTTATGTTCATTCAACCTGTTGAGAATCAACAATACTGGGATGTTGGTTGAGCCTTTAAGCGAGACTGTATATAACACCATTTGTAGACACTATAGACCTTTCTTCCTTATCATTACGATTATATATATTATAACACAACCACTCGACTCGGATTTTTTCTCAACAATCGAAACAAAATATTGCAGCGCCAGGATTAGCTAGAGTGCCTCGCATAGCCAGTACTCAAAGATGGCATCAAAGACTTGATTATGTAGGTCAAGAAATTTTGAAGAAAACAGCTAAATGTTCCACTGGTCTAGAAGGAATTTAGATGTCAGACCTGGGAACATGTGAAACCTGTCATCTGAGCATAGCACAGAGATTTGTTTCCAGAGAGCCACGCCCCTTACCAGGAGAGCCATTGCACGAGGCCTTTATCGATACCGTTGGAAAGTTGATCTTATCACTCAACGATTATCAATATGCAGTAATTTTAACAGATGCCAAGACACGAATGAGGTAGGTTTTAAACACGAAAGGAAAAGATGAAATTGCCTCGCAATTGGTTGATGGGATTAAAATTCAAGACTATCAATATGGAAAACGAGTTAGAATAATATTCAGAGACGGCGGTACAGAATTTTTACGTATCAAAGAGTATTGTGAGGGATTTGGAATTCGTACAGATATGTCTGCACTATACACGCCGGAGCAAAATGGAGTAGCGGAAGCGTCTAACAAAGTACTGCTTAGAAGAGCACGCCCCATTTTAATCGATGCAGACATTCCTCCATGCTTCTGGCCATGGGCATCGGAACATTCGTGCTTTATTACCAATAGGTTATATTGCTTACAAACAAAAAGTGTATCAATAATTGATTTTCTTAAAGGCCTCAAACAACCTCATAATGAAAAAAAACGACTTCACATTGTTATCTCGTTTTGGATGTCGAGCGTATAAACTGATGGAGTTAAAACCCGGCAAACTTGAAGCAAGAGCGGAATTAAGATGGCTTCTTAGATCCCAAAGAAATGCAAATAAAAATTATTTGACTTATGATCCGCATCAGACACCAAAGCTAGGATGGAAATGGGTTGAAAGCTTTACACCTCATGTGACATTCAATGAAGATGTGGTATTCGGGGATATGCTCAGTCCATTGGAACAGCAAAAGATCAATAGTTATTGGTCAAATAAAGTAGATCTTCCGTTATAGAAATTACCATTAATCAGTAACGATGTACCTCTCCCAATGACGCAAACTCCAAGATTTGAGGAGGAGATAGAGTCTAATTTAACGGTACCATTAATCCCCATTATCCCACCAGTGAGTAATCCACCGTTAGTAGATAGGAGGACACAGATCCAAACTCAAAATAAGGTACCTACTGTACCAATTAATATATGGCGTCAGAACTCTACAAATGAGGATAAAATTGAGGATTAACGAAGTCCATTGACTCCACAAATTTTCAATGATAATTTTCCACCAGGGCCACCATCATCAGTGGAAACCGATAATGATAGTTCCGATGAAGATACAGAGGATGAAGATGAACCACAAGCGGGCCTGATTGTAGTGAATGCCATAGAAAATACAAGTTAAGAACTTGTCCATCAAGGAGCACATGACTTAGGGAAGCTTGATAATCAAGAATTTCAAGAACGGCATGACCAAATCATGACAGAATGGGATCCGATCGCCCCACTAGCAGGACAGAAACGTAGTCGCTCGCCAGAAGTACAAGTTACTCATAGCAAAAGAGGAAAGCCTATCAAGAAGATTGATTATTATAGCCTGTATCATGGAAAAGCCTTCAAAACAGATAACCGACCCAAAAACGTGGACAGAGGCCATGCAAAGTGTAAATGCAAAAGATTGGAAACTTGCTGCAAACGAGGAAATTAATTCCCTAAGAGACACTGGAACAATCGAAGTTATCGACAGAAGTAAATTGCCAAAAGGTCGAAGACTTATGAAATGTAAATTGGTCTTCAAGACAAAGTATCATGCTGACGGAACGCTGGAGCAATAGCGAGCTAGGTGTACCGTAAAAGGCTTCACTCAGCGATCTGGAATTGACTATAAGGAAACATATTCACCAACACCAAGATCAGAGATGGGCCGAATAATGCTCACATTATCTCACCAATTTGACTGGCATAAGCGACAAGGCGAAGTTCCATTCGCATTTTTAAATCCAGACCTAGATATAAATCTTTTTACGGAGTTACCAGAGGGTTTCAAGCGTGAAAATAAGATCCTCCTTATTAAAAAAGGTCTTTGTGGACTCAAGCAAGCCGCGGCATAATGGTGTGATGATGTAAGGCGATTTGTAACTACATGTCAGAAGCGGCATGTAGACAGCAGGGCAAGAAGCAAGTAGTGACAGGCTAAGGGTTGCCATCCTACATGATACACGAGATAGATGCATCACCACTTGACCAAAAGGCCAGACCAGAATCATAGAACACTATGATCTTGTGAATCTCCACATATATATTATACAAGATAATGCAATCCTGACACTACACAAGGATTGTTTCCGACACTAACAGACGTTCGCTTACATACAAATAAACAAAAAGATTTATTTGTAATTATCCACGTTGATGATTTCCAGGTCATGGGACCCAATCTCAACAAAATAGAAAAATTATTGAGTGCACTATATGACAAATATAAGTTAAAACTAGTTCAAACAGATCTTTTCTTGGGTATTAATATTGGCAGCCCCAATAAAAATTGGCTCAAATTATCACAAGGACAATTTGCTCGTAAACTAATTGAAAGGCATGGACTAAGAGATTGTAAGCCAGCTAACTCACCAATTGAACGATTGATGGAGCCAAATGGTTGCATCTTCGTGCTTAAAGCGCTTATGGTAGGCGGCAAAGTCGCCATGGCCGGAACGAGCTGCGAGAAGCTTACCCAGAATCTTTCTTGTCAACATATGAAGCTCTGATGGAATTCGCGTGGTCATCTGAATGCCAAGTATTTTATACCGTTCCGGCGCTGAACTATTCCAAGAATCTGAGAAGGCATTGTTCTATAAGATTTGCGCGTAATTTTCTGCACGTGCAATAGTAGTTAAAATGCGTGTCGTCTGCTGGTCACAAGCTTGTTTGGAAAGGGTATTGGCTCGTTCATTTCCTACAATTCCCTGGTGGCCAGGAATCCATCTTACCAATACTGTACCAACTTGGAACCCGATTGCTCTATTTCTGCTTTTCCATATATTACAGAGGGTTTGAAATTCCTTTATTTGATTTAAACTAGATAGAGTAGGTTGACCAGAGCGTAATCAAAACGCAGCTTCGTGATTATCCAAGTAGATTGCCACATTAGTAGCAAATTGTCCCATTAAATGTGAGCATGCTGCTCTGAGTTCTTCGAGTGCTCCAATGATCTCGGCGTCGTAAACCTCCACTGTGCGGCCCAATGGGATACTTCCATGCAAAATTTCTTGGGAGTCTCTATAAATGCAAAAACCAGCTCCCGTATTCTGGCTGCTATTCATCGAACCGTCCGAGTATACTGTCATGTCAAGAGTGTTACGGGACAATGCCCATTGTTTAATTACTTCAAGACCATCTTGGCATCCAACGACTCCAATCTTCTGGAGGATTGTGTCACGATTCGTGCTATTCCATGTTGGTTCATTGTGGCTTGAGAGCTCAATCTCTTGACGTTCTCTAATCCATCTCATATGTGTAGGGTTCCATCGACGCCTGAGAGGATGATCATGGTCTGTGGCAGCTGTGCGTATAGTTAGACGGTCATGGATACGATTTAGCCAGGCCCCAGCTGGGCCCCAGCCGGTTTCTCTCAAAAGTACAGAGATTGGAGTTATCTTATAAGCTGGAAGTACTGCGCGCACTGCATGATTCACACCGTATTGTAGTTGATTCAACGCCCATTATGAAGTATGTGAACCATACCATGTTCAGCACCGTAATGAAGAGTAGCAAAAACGCAGCCTTGGACCGCCTGTCGTAGGAGTGAGGGCTTTGCTCCACGAGTCTTGTTGCCAAGTTGATGAACATGATCAGTTATTACACGAGCTCTTTGACATGCGTGGCGTACTGTAACGGCTAATTAGCCGATTAAAACCTGTAACATACGCTTTCTAGCGTATGCCTCAGAATTGTTAAAGATTCGAGGAGGTTCAAAACTATGGAACATCTTGGAATCTTCTTCGCGGCCTTATGGTAGTAAGGCAGCCAAAGAAGGCAGCCAAAGATAGTATAGCTTAGATACCCATGTAGAAACTAACGGAACATTCTCGAAGATACTCGACGGAATGAACTTCTAATGGTCGTGACTAGAGATACCTCCGATAGAAACATAAATACTTGGCGTGTATATAGTTTTGTAGACCATAATTAGATTATTAAATTACCATCACTTAACTGAAAGCCCATTGCTTCTATTACTTGATCTGTTACACGTACATGCTCTTTGAAAAATAGTTTTCTGTCGAAAAACACACCTAGCCATCTAGTAAAGTCGTTAGCAAGTATTTCATTGTTCCCAGATCGGATCGGTAGCTTGGTGTCACAGATTAGCTATCAAAAGAAATTATCATTTGGATAGAAAATAGTTTTTAATTATTCAACTATGGTAATCGAAATCATAGTAATTAACTAGCTACTTTATACATATCTAGAACCTCCTAATCTTTGACACTAAAGAATGTATCTTGTCCGATCCAGGAATTGTTTACGTCAATAATGGAATAATCAACAGTATCTATAGAACTATCTAGTAAGATATAGACCATTTTAGAATATGACGTCAGTGAGACTGTTTAAATATTTGGAAAGTTACTGGGCGAATGCTATTAATAGCAGACTGCAGGAGTATCTGCAGGCTACAGGTTAGCTTCGGCTTACTAGCCGTCACACTTGGAGTATCTTCTCTTTCGGTGAAAATACTGTAATTCGGTTTTGGCAATCTCGAATACTATCTTGTTACCTATTCCTCATGATATAGTTCCGTCTAGTTGCCTTTGAAGTTTAAGATGGCAGTCAGTAAGAGAATTTGTCGAGGCAATAATTGCTGCATCATCCACATATCCAAAACGTCCTCGAGATAATCTAAGAAGTGGTTCAACATAGAGCAGGAAGACAATGAGTGACACTGGCGATCCTTGTGTAAGGCCACATAGTAGGGGGAGGGGCTCAGTTGATATGTTATCGAGAAAAATACATGCCCTCCGATCAGAGAGAAATGAGTCTACCCAATTAATGAGACAGTTAGACCACCCTTGAGTGCGAAGTCTTAATATGAGACGATTGCGAAGGACTCCATCAAAGGCACCTTTCACATCGACAGTTACTATGCCGGCTACTTTTCATTTTTCCCAAGCATTACGTACATCACAGTGCAGTGCAGTGCAGTGGTAAGATCCACTACCGGGCGGCAACTTACTGCGCTGCATTGATTACGAGCAAGAATTTTCAATTTTAACGCCCAGTAGGAGATGCGACGCGCGACAAGACGTTCAAGGCCTTTTACTAGACAAGAGAGAAGGGATATAGATCGATATGATTTGGAGAGTTTGCGATCTCTTTTTCCAGGCTTTGGGATAATAACTACTTTCTTCGTTTTGATTCTCTGACCTAGCACAGGCCAAGCTTTACGAATGACTATCGAAGTAAGTTCATCTTTCACTGGGCAGGATGATGTGACTTGAGAGGTTGCTCTGTATGCCTCTGTGATCGAAATTTGTTCCCACGGAATATCTCTTTGGGAGACTGTTGGAATGTCCGGAGGAATATCTAAAACATCTAAGTGTCGGCACAACAACTTCTATAGAGAAGTTGTGCTTTAGCATGTGGGTCTTGTATATCTGTACTATCATCATCATTGTAAAAGGCTGGTGATTGGTATCTTTGAGTAGTATTGTGCCATTTGACAAGCTTGTACACATCTGGTAAAGATCCGGCTTCTACAATAAGCGAGTTCCAGTGATTCTTCTTTGCACGTCTTACAGCAGCGCGGAGCTCAATTTTTTTTTCCAATGTTGAAGAATTGGTGCGGCGGGCTATACAGTATGCCTTGGATGTTTGTTTACACTCTTCATTCCACCATGAGGTCCCAACATTACTCGCCTTGGTGCGCGGGCAAGATCCTAACAAAGCAGTATGAATTATTTGGAGTATCTCATTCGCCTCCTCCTCAAGTTCAAAATGAGTATTTATAGAGTCATAATTTTGGTTACTTCCTAGAAGTTGAAGAAAGAGATCATCATCCAGTGCATTGTATCTTAGTTTGCCAGGAGCTTGTACCTTAGATTCTCTGGGAAGAGTTGAAACCAAAGTCTCATGATCAGAAGTAGTGTGCAAGTCGGATCTTATCTCACATCTTGCTCTCTGATCACTTGAGAAGGCAAGACCAAGATTACTGCCACGATTGTGTGTTGGGATTTCAGTAGGATTAAGTAACCTAAGACCGCGGGAGCTATACCACTCAATAAGAGCGTGACTAGTTTGTTGAGGCTGATTTATCTTTAAATCCCACAATAGGTGTCGAAGATTAAAATTCCCACCGATGAAGTATGGAGTGTCATTGCAATTTAGGAGTATGGTTAAATCATTACCAGATTCGTCTGACTCTATCGGTGCATTGTAAATATTCCAAATACTAATATTCTGAGTACCCCATGGATGAAATATTAGTTGAACTAAATCCCTAGATGAATCTGCTGCTGCCTGAAAAGGTTTTAAATTTGAACTTTCCGGATGTATGTGAAAACTCTGGGGCGTTTAAACCATGTTGAAGGTGGAGAAAAGTATTCAAAGGAGTGGTGTGATACTGATCTATACATAGATAAATCACGAAATATCCAAGGTTCTTGGATTAATATAATGTCTATGTTTTGTTCATATGCAATATTAAGTACAATATTAAATGCCGAGGGAGATCTGCCTACATTTACCTGCATTATACTAAGTGGCAGTTTCCTCTGTTGTTGGCGTCTTCTTGTCACATTTATTGAGAGGAATGAACAATTTCCGTCTCAGTCGTACTGGTTTTATTTGTGGTGAGATTGATAACTTTTTGACAATCCACTTTTACATATTCTCCTCTTCTGAGGGTGCGGATGTGATGTAGTTGTGCACCTATTGGTCATTTTAAAATACCATGAGATCGGCGTGGTCTAGTAGGACAAGAAATGTTGTTTGGGCTGTTCGGGCCCCGAAAGTTTAGACACCTAGGCCCCGATTGACATTTATTGTTATGTGCATCAGCGCCACAAGTCCCATATTTCTTTGATCTAGCACTTAATCTAGTAACATGAAAGCCAAAGCACTTCTCGCATACCGTAATTTGACTTCGTGGACGGATCCTTTGAATAGATACTGCTTACCCGAAAATCCGAAGTCTAGATGGGAATTTATCAGCTCTACTTTCAGGCAGATAAATGCGGATATATCCATATGACTCTTCGTTCGGAGATCGGCGAGTCCATCCCATGTATCGGATTGGCACAATATCTCTGACAAAAGCTAACTCTTCCTGGAGAGGTCCCTCCATCGTATTATGTACACGATCGAGACCGCGAATGGATTTGAGGATTGGACCAATAACAAACTTTTTCCATGTTTCTTGCCGTTCAACGGTCGATTCTCCAAACATTTTTTCAATTGTATCTTTAAACTGCATCAGAGTCGCAGCCTTTGTAGGCGAAGGAGCTAAAATTGCCACTCCAGAGGGAACAAACCAAGCGTCAGATACCAAAGATTTATCAGAAAGAACACTTTGTACTTGCTGCCGCAGCTCAAAAGACCCAATCTTACGTGCTTTGTGATTTGGGCTGAGACGAATTATAACTCGGCGATCTTCTTTGCTCTGTCCTCCAGGAGGTGAACCCCCAAGCCTCTGCTTTTTACCGAGTGACTTGAGATCATGTACATCGCTAGCCACTTTTGGTGCCCATGTGGCTTTCGGAGAGTTTGTATTTACTTTTGATGTATTGTGCAAGCTCGCGTAGACTCTTTCGCCCCGCATAACGCGAGAGGCTGCGTCCGCCAAAAGTGCAAGAAAATCAGCTCCAACACCAAGATGTTCTTTGTCAAGGTTCTGAAGATAATCATTGGTCAAGTCTAAAAGACCTTTGATAACAGCCATCAGAGGTGCTGTACTGGTTTTTTGTGGGGAGCTCTTGTTCTGGTCAACTATATTATATGTAGAATTATCAGTCTCGGTGAGAGGGGGGAAATTCTTCGTCGAAGTCAAATTTATTCTCTTCGTGGACTGTAACTTATCTTCGCATTCCATCGGCACGACTTGGACTTGTTCAATATCTGAGAATTGTGCAGCACCGCACGTCTTTTCGAGAGCAATACCTTTACGTAAGGCATCTACTGCGTTCAGGGATGAGCGAACTTTGGTTAAAGAATTTCCATTTGTCCGGCTCGTCGATGATGTCGTCTTTGAGACGCAATTCCCAACGTCTGGTGGGTCAGGGGGGAGCTCACGCTTGTGAATTTACGGCGGCGCCATGAACAGATATGAGTAGGGAAAAGAATTTGTTCTAGTATATGATTATTAGCAGTGTGCTGAATGTGTGCTAATTGTGATTCCATGTATTGATGAATTATTAAAGTAGATTACGGTTCTTCATTGTGCACCACTGCAACGTGTGAATTTCATGCACGATCTATCATCAAATTCACAACACGTTCAGACACTCATCGCCATATCTTTATCAATTATTACTCAATTAAATTATTTCCAGTTGAAATAGCTGTCGCATTCATTTTTATACTTAAATTGTCTAATTTTTAGAAAGTAAAAAGGTGCTTTTCAACAGAAATTAGCTTTTCATTTTTAATTCAGCGAGCAGAAAAATCACTGCTCTTTGTTTTCTTCATAACTTTCGCTTTCCTACGTATATTTTAATGACAAAAATTTGAAAATTGAAATATATGAAAATTATTTTCTCTTAAGATTGAGATTTAGAAAAATTTTTGTTATTAAAATATATGGAGAAAGGTAAGAGTTATGAAGAAAAAAAAAAACAGTGATTTTTCTATTCGCTGAATTAAAAATGAAAAGCTAATTTCTGTTGAAAAGCACCTTTTTACTTTCTAAAAATTAGACAATTTAAGTATAAAAATGAATGCGACAGCTTTGTCAACCAAAAATAATTAAAATAATTAAAAATTTGATAAAGACATAGTGATGAGAATATGAACGTCTTGTGAAATTTATGATTTTGATGGGGAATTTGATTATAGATCAGATCGTGCATGAAATTCACGTGTTGCAGGGGTTTAAAAAAACGGGGTTTTATACGGATTTCGTATATAACTTTTCAGAAATTCAAATCTGTCTACCCTAAATATTCCGTGGTCCTGATTTCTTTCTTAACCCGGCATCACTAACACGAAGGAAACACAGCTCTTTCAGGTGATAGTGCAAAAGCCCGAACAACTAAAAAAAATCACGATATTAAATTAAGCTAAGGCAGCATATTGTTTGTATTTTTAGCGTAACGGGAATGAATTTAATGCCAAAAGTTAGTGGGGACCACTTCTTTTCTATCTTAAAGTAACCTAAGTATCTGTTGGTTTTGAAGATAGTCTTCGGGTTCACAGATAATACCACAAGACGGTAGAGACGTTACACCTTCTTGGTTCTGCTCGTCTAAGCCCTAAGATGCTACACAAAGCTTGTGACTGACATATAAAAACAAAATTTGCAAGTTAAAATGTGTATAAGTCATATGAGGATTGTAGCTTTACAAATAGCGACGTGCTATTTCTCAGTAATGCTGACTAGTCACAGCAAGGCAAACACAGCAAACCAGAATTCGCTTAAGACAGGCGCTAGTATCAAGCTAGTGGAGTATTTATACAAAGGAGCTCCTCCTTTTCCCTTTTTCTCTCCATACTTACCTTCTTGACACTGGGGCGCTCATGAATGCTTCCAGTGGCGGGTCAAGACCTCCATTGCACAGCGGAGAGTCGGGGCTCGTTGACTTTCCTTCGGGGACGTCATCGGGGGAATTTTTGATAGCAAATTAATCTGAACACAATACTCGATTTTTCATTATGATTATATTATTTAACGTAGATCATGAAGAAGAATAAAAGTTCACGCAATCTATACGAAGCACATGTGCTTCAAATTAATTAGTATCTTTAGCTCATCATTTAGTGTTTTCTCGTAATTTCAATAAATTTAAGGACGAGGATGATCATGAAAATAAACAAAAAAAAAGAGGAAGCGAAACTGAAAACTGATTCATTTCAAGATTTGTAAGGTCACTATGGGACTTCAGGTGCTGTGAGAGTCTTACTCATGAGATGCCTAGGACTGATCTCGGTTAAAAATTTTCTCTCCTTTAACCATTGGACTAGTTTAGCTGCGCCGGTGAAGGAGCTTACGAAATATTAAGCTTTATACTTGATGATTCCGGGTATATTTGGAAGTTTAATGATCTATTTGACGCAGTAAAACATATCGATTGGAGATTTGTGGGCGCCACAGCTGCATATATTTAAAGCACTCAGATGGTGAGAACGCTTGTGGTAGGTAGCGAAGTCTTTGTGTTCCGAGCGTGCTGCGTAAGGATGGGCGACAAGAGATCGGGGTAGTGTCAATTCAGCGAGACAGCGCTCTTTGATTTTAATGTCAAGATTTCTATGAGAGATTAGTACGTGTGACGACCAATAATTCTTAATACCAATGTCTTACTGCTCTCTTGCCCAAATTTTGACCCTGTCGGAGGTTAGAGGTGGGAAGTGCGATGGTGGAAGAGGGGAAAAGGCAGTTAAATCCGGGGCCACTTTAGCTGCAAGGTCTATATAACCAAGAAGACTGCCATCGATTGTGATGTAAATTAAATCACCTTGTGGCAGGCAGCTACCTTGATTAATAGATTTAAGGAGACTGTATGTTATGGGATCAATTGATGTTTTAAAGAAACAGAGCAAGTCCAGTATACATTCAGTTTATCCTAAAAAATCTAGAGAAATAAGTTACAACTAGAGTTCTAATTTATGTACAATGAATACGATATTCTATGGTCTTCTTTAAATTTCCAGATAGGAAATCTATGTTGATTAGTTCTATCAGAATCCATATGTTTCAAACTATTTTGGCATCGTCAAAATGATCGTCAGGGGTTCAACCCGTAACACCGTAGAGCATTTGAATGGCGTTTGTGCTAGTTAAAATTTAAGAACCGTTACAAATATTTAATATAGTAAGAATTCTACCGAATGGATAATATAGACATAGAGTTAATATTCATTAGAAGATGTATTATTCTGGGCGCCTTGAATACCCGGCCTTTTACGGATGTACGAGATCACGCATGGCCAACTGGTGTTCCAATTAGTATTAGGTGAGATGGATGCATTTGCATTTGCATATGCTGATGATTCTTGGTAATTCTTCAACTTATATTATGAAAAATGATAGATTCTTAAATGAAAATAAGATGTATTTGAGATAGATAGGCCTTTTTCATTCCAAATCGTGATATAGTGCTACACGCCCTACATCGAGCGAGAGAGCCGTGAATGCTTTTAGCTTGCTGTTGACTGTACCTGTAGTTTTAATTCTCATTAGCAATTCATTTGAATATCGCTCGGATCCTTAAGACTATCGGATAACCTGGAGGAATTGGACGAATTTGAAACTTCTAATCGTCTGATCTATAGTAGCTGAAGTGTTATTGATATCAATTTGTTTACTGCAATGGTCAGGAATTTTACAGTATCCTGCTTAAGCCTACTTACGCAGACGTGTTTCGTTATTAATGCGACGGATTGCGGTAATTTATGACTTTTTCTTAGGCCCTTAAGAAAGATCAAAGCGTAGCTCGCACCACGGGTTAAACGTAGGATGAGGACCATAACAGTAGATGCATTTAGAGGGGTATATATGATCAACCAATCTAGCACAAAGATTTTTGTGATTATTCTCAGTGTGATGAGAGGACCCACAAAGTCGACGCATAGTATTTGAATAGACAGGACTGTTGTGTTACCATAGCCAGCAGCGTGAGCATTGAGTCACA
Source organism: Oidium heveae (assembly GCA_003957845.1). NCBI lineage: Eukaryota > Fungi > Ascomycota > Leotiomycetes > Helotiales > Erysiphaceae > Oidium > Oidium heveae. The sequence continues at coordinate 13,298 of QVIK01000408.1, forward strand.
GCAGAGCGATGAAGGATAGGCGTTGTTGCACAAAAGCCAAAGAGAAAAAGCACCCGAGGGAGGGGGTTATGGTTGTGTTTTAAACGGACAATCCAGGTTGTGTTGGGTGACTTCGGTTGTGTGTAATTGTCTCAAGAAGGGAATACTGAAATTGACTGGGTTCCTGCTACGGCTGTAATTGCCTCCGTGACATCTGCAGTTGTGACAGATACCAAGTGGTGCTCAAAATTCTCTTTTATAGTACCAATTTTACGCGGAATGTTGTAGATACAGTAAGATGTCTAAACGAACGATTTTTGATAAGTTCACCATCCAGTAAATTAGACGAAGCTAATTTATCAGTAGGGCAGAGGAATTACCTTTGCCAGGAATGGATGCAAGGCCTGTTTTGGTAGGCAAGATGTTTAAGAAGAGATGATCGTCAGACCTTAGTTTTTTTGCCTTTAGATGGGCCTGAAGGGCATATCCAGACGGCTCTCAAAGTGGATCGCTCTCCGAGAGATGTAGAAAGAGTCGGTCATCTGTTCCAGATCTGATAAATTTTGTAGAGCGAAGCCTATTATTGTCAGGAGTCGTATTTTGAGAAGTGTCCGAGTTATTGATCTTTGCAACCTAAGCAAAGCTAGGCTTCGGGCTTGTTTTTCCTATATTATTGTTCCTTAATTTTATTTGTTTGTCCATACTTCCATCTTTGCGTTTCTGGGAAGTTACACCTTTTAAGTAAGCCTCGAAGAGGTGTTTTGCGACAAGTATGATCTCATCACTAAATTTTTTCAATGCTGAAGCATGCTTGGCTGGTATATGGAGCTCTGCAGCTTAGCTACAGTGGTAATCCAGGATGCTGGCTACAGGTCTGAAAATAAGTTTAGCGTCAGTTACTCTTTGAGCCGCATCATCGGTAACAATATTGAGCTCTCATTCCAACGAGTTTGCTAGCAGAGGGGTTTCATCGTAGTTGACGAGTTCGTAAAAGAGTTTCTTTTATGTCCCAGGGTGATCAAAATCGATTGATGCCAGGCAGAAGTTTTGTTTGGCACCTGAGGTTGTCATGATTTCAGTTTTGTCGATTAGATTTACTAGTAGTTACTCTTACGCTTGAGACAAGTATGTTGCCGACAAGGGGATTTTTCCAACCGTGAACTCAATTTAAATCTCCCTCGATTCAATAATATCTTCAGTTAGGCTTTGAGACCCAAGTGTTTCTCAATCACTTCAGCTCTGTAGAATTACTACAGGAGCTGAGCTTACTAGCCGTCGCTTTATGAACGGTAATACGATTTACACTTTCTGGGTTTTCGGAGAGTATTACGTGTCTTAAAGTTGTCGGCGCCATGAATTTAATAGATAGTGATGAGAATTGTTGTCAGTTAGGGGAAATTTGTATTTGGGTTTCATAAAAAGTGCTATATTAAAGTGCTATATTAAAGTGTGTAGTTGCATGATTCTACTTGCCAAGTTCTTATTGGTGTCCTAACTAATATTTTGATAATACGTAGCATAAATTACGTCATGAATTAGCCTACGTTTTTATATTGCATAAGTGCCCTTTGTTTCACAATCTTAGTTTATCTGGTGAGACTGTATGGAAATGAAGGCTACATTGGTATGTGGTGCGGGTACTGATTCAGGGCCTACATAATAGAAAACAAACACAGCAAACCAGAATTCGCTTAAGACAGGCGCTAGTATCAAGCTAGTGGAGTATTTATACAAAGGAGCTCTCACTAAGATTTTTTTTTCCTCCTCATACTTACCTTCTTGACACTGGGGCGCTCATGAATGCTTCCAGTGGCGGGTCAAGACCTCCATTGCACAGCGGGGAGTCGGGGCTCGTTGACTTTCCTTCGGGGACGTCATCGGGGGAATTTTTGATAGCAAATTAATCTGAATACAACAGTTGATTTTTCATTATGCATCTGCTAAACATCACAAGTGGATCATGAAGAAGAATTTTGTATCAATTCATCGATTTATTCACCTCATTACCTCTGGCTCAGGGCCACTCACATTTATAATGGTGACTGAAACACAATTTTATTCAAAGTTGTCTACTATTTGTGTGAGACTATTGTAACAAGTTATCACGCATTATCCGAAAATGATGGCGATATCTTGTACTCTGTGATGTCCAACACCTTCCCCTCGCCAATATATTAGTCGGTTTCCTTTCCTCTACTAAATTGTGCTTTTGAGGATGCCACGTAATTTATGCGATTCGATTTAATAATTCTTCGAAGTGATTGCAGGTTGATTGGATCCAAAGACTGCAGTGATTGACTGATCACAGTCGATGGTACTATTACCACTTCTTTCTAACCACCCTATAATTTCAACCATTTTACATTGACCGGAAATACTATGTAACCGTGCAGAACTCAAATCTCTAGACCTGTAGAAGAGTAATTCGGAAAACACCATGCTGAGTCGTTAATGTTGTATACCCGATCCATGTCATCTATAATAACGGGTATTTAAGAGCATTTGGCAAAAATGTCAGATCTGTCATGTCTTTATGGTGGATGAAATATGAGAAATTCCATTTATAGGTTGATGGATGAAAGTGCTAACTGTTCTCGAAGGCTGGACATCTAACAAGCGAAAGAGTTAAATCTCTTTGATCTGGAAAAAGCGTCCAGGATAAAAGTTATGGAAATGACTGCCGGTGCCGAAATTAAGAAGGAAAAGGGGCACGGCTAAAGTTGTAATAGAACAAGTGATTAATTTGTGATGTATTTTCGTTTAAAGCTATACCACTAAATGCATTTATTCTGTATTTGGGGTATTTGTTCAATCTTCTTCTTGAAATTTTATGTAGCTATCGCATTATTTTTAATACTACAATATTAAATTTCGAGGAAGAAAAAACATTGCAAAATGGTACTTAGAGGCGTTCAAAATTATGGCGTTGGTTAAAAAAACACACCCTTTTATTTATTCTCTCACTACTTTTTAGACACTCATTTTTTGCTGGAAAAACTTAATTTCACATAAATTTGGTATTTATATATTCCTTTCAATTTTAAATTATAATTATAGATCAACTACCACACTTTTCACAGGTAGTGTCGCAATGGCTGCCCCCGCTCACACCCTTAAATACACTGGAACAAACGGAAAACTTCGCTCGAGATATATTGTGGGCTCTGAAAAACGCATTGAAAGCAGTCGGCAAGCGTCTCAATAGACAAGGCACAAGAAGCGCACCTTTGTGGACACTTGAGTGCAAACTAGCCCATTTGGATTACCGACAGGCGGTGGAGAATTCTGACCGCATTGCACGGGTAAGAACCTTCAGAATGATAGTTTCCTTGGCAAAGAGAGAGCACTGGAAACATAAGATAGAGGAAATGAAATCATCTCGTGACATATACAAACTAATGAGATGGACGGCCCCTATGCTAGCCAATATTACACCTCCCCTTAGATATGAAGGAGAATTTATATAAGACCAAGCAGAGCGTGCAATTATTTTACGTGACTGCCTCCTTAAACGATTCTCTGCATCCGATGAAATTCCTCCTTATACACTGTCAGGAGAAGAGCGCATCCCATGGTCGAATGATCTGACAGAATCTGAGGCGCGGACCTACCCGATCGGTAGCGGTAATACTAGTCCGGGAGCGGATGGAATTTCGGTTGAACTACTTGCAGTCTATTAGACCAGTATTGAACCTCTCATTACTTACCTTTTTCGCGCTTGCCTCCTTCTTGGCTACCATCCTGCCTGTTTTAAACTCGCAGAAGTAGCATTTCTCTCCAAACCTAAGCGGGACCCATCTTCGGTACAAGGATGGAGACCTATATCTCTTTTATCGTGTCTAGGGAAAAGTTTAGAGAGGCTAATAGCAAAAAGAATGTCCCATCTTTCTATTACTTTTGATATCGTAGGTCAACAGCAATTCGGAGCATTACCTAAACGATCAGCAACAGATCTTGTCTCCTGTGTAGTGCACGATATAGAAGAAGCAAAAACACAAAGTTGAGCTGCTACACTGGTTACGCTTGATGTACAAGGAGCTTTCGACGCCGTCTTACACAATAGACTAATATGGCGAATGCAAAATCAAGGATGGCCGAAGTCTATTCTTCGATGGACTTCATCGTTACTTGAGAGTCGTAGAGTACAAGTCCGATTTAATGGCGGAGTAACGAGACTTAAGGGGCTAAAATGTGGCGTCCCTCAGGGCTCACCTATTTCTCCCCTTCTTTTCTTATTATACATGGCAGAACCAATGAGGAGTGGTAATACTATTTCTCAATTCAGCTATGCTGACGACATTGGGATCATTGGCTTTGGACTACTGTCATAGAGTCAGCAGCTACTGCACAAAGAGAATTAGACAACTTGACAAATTGGGAACATGAAAACGCCGTATTGTTCGACGAAAAGAAGTCAGAGGTATTTCAGTTTCCGGGGCGGAAAAAAGAAGAGCCGGTTGGAATAACGATAAGTGGTAGGTTAATTGAACCCGTCGAATACATAGGCTAGTTAGGGATATATCTTGACTCTCAACTCACTTTCAAACACCACGCAGCAACTTGATGTGGAAAGGCTCTAAAGCTTGCGCAGCACATGCGGCGACTAAACACGGTGAAAAGAGGAGCTGCCCCCAAAGCATTATTAACGGCAATAGACACATATATTGTTCCAGTAGCATCATATGGTGCAGAAGTATGGTGGCGAGGCCTGTCTCGTCCGTCAGCAACTGGAAATGTAACCCCACCCACATCATTTCACTGCGGGTAAATTGATAAGGTCCTATATATGGTATTGAGAGCCGCATTACCAGTGTAGAGAACTACACCAAATGCACTCCCACATAGAGAAGGAGGAATCCCCCCTGCGCGTATACACCTAGAAGGATATCGCCTAGGTCTTGCTGCTCACTTAAATTCTGTCGACGATCGTCATTCCCTTCGATCACAAGCAAGTATGTGTCCTAATGCTGGCACATTAAAATTTAAATCCAAGCCAGGACTATCTAGGAAGCCTAAGATACAAATGTCTCGAGTCCAGCGTGCGTATCAACAGTTACCTCAAGCTGAAGCCGCGGAGCCATTACCAGCTCCAGTATATACGGTAGCCCTTGGTTCAAAGGTAGACGGGGTACATAAACATAAGTGTTGGATAAACAAAATATCTCCTAATAATATATGTGCCTACTCTGATGGGTCCTCAGAAGGTCCCGGTCGGTCGGCATGGGGGTTCGCTCTCCAACGGGGTGGGGTAACCTTCCAGAAAGAACTTGGGCTACTACATGGTAGAGAAGTATATGATGCAGAGATCTTTGGTGCGACTTTTGCACTTCGTGCTACCTTGTCCGCCAGAAACAGTAGCGAGAAGATTTTTGTTCTTCTCGATAACCAAGGTGCAGTGTTGGTCTTACAATCAGGGAAAGCAGCGTCCAGTATTCGGTTAGCTAACCTTTTTCTTACTCTAGCAAAGATTGTAAAGGCAGAATTTAGATGGATGTCAGGTCACTCAAAAATTATAGGAAACAAAGAGGCAAATGCGGAAGCCCGTACCGCTTTGCAAGAACTGCCTGATATAAATATCCAGCCCGGCTATATTACTTTAGTCTATCTACGTCGTCTGTTGCAACAGCGTCGGCAAGAGCTGGTGGAAAAATGGTGGTCCAGCGATTTTCCGGTTCGATATCAAGATCTGGATTTAAAAATGCGTAGTAGAAAGCCACCCGAACTTGCATTATCTCGGTGACTACTCCATAGATTAATAGCTGCCAGAGCAGAACATGGTGACTTTGCGGCATATCATCGCTGCCTAAAGCATTTAGACGTCGAACTTGAATGCGTGTGTAGACAGGAGAAAACTCCTACACATTTTATTGGATGTCGAAGGTACGCACATCAAGCGCGCAAACTTCGAAATGGAATGACCATAGACAACTTTAGAAGGTAATTACTAGGGCATAATTGCTTAAAGAAATTTACCGAGTTTGCAAAAGTTACAGGTTGCTTTAGTGACCCACTGAATCACTCATTCTCAGCTGGACGCGAGGAGAATATTATAGAATGCCAACACTTGTAATGGCGGGTTACATCTTGGTATGAGAAATGCTGAGATAACACTAACATTTGTTACTTTCTTTTCCTTTCCTTTTAATTTTTCTTTTTTTTTTCCTTTAAAATATTACATTTTATGTAAATAACGGGCGTACGCCTAGGACCTTAAACAAAGTAAACAAAATAAATAAATGTGACCTCGTCCATGGTAAAATTGATCATTGTAATTTTTTAGAAAATTACAATAAGCCATGTCTTTAAGTTTACCTTGACAATTATCTTGCTATTTGCCATCTTGTTTGTATGAGTAAACATGGCATCATTCAAACATCCAGACACAGAAGTTAAGGATAGCGACTGAAAGCGAATCGTATATGGGGAAATAACGAGAATAAAATACCTGATCAATAACAACATATTCGCTTAGAAGATGTATCTATGGTTTTGGAAGTTGCAGTGTTGTACTAGTATAGTAAGTAAATTATTAGATTCTTTTGTTTATAAAGTATCTTAATTGCACTAATAGTCGCACTAAGACTGTTTTGATAAGAATTGATAATTGAAAATAGTGTCACAGATCAAGTATAGAAAGCAATGGGCATTTATATAGATGATGGTATTTTAATAATTAGACTCACAGATCTAAGATTATAGGAATAATACCCTAATTTATGTCATTACCTTATTAAACTTAAGACTGTTCAATACTCTCTAGAAGTTTCTACTTAATTCTACACTTGAGTCCCTCAGGTATGTAATGGAATATTCCATGAACTCCAGACATAATTATGTAAGTCTCACGTGACTATCTGGATTACTAAGCATGCACTGGCAAGCGCATCCTACAGGGATCAATGGGCTGACTAACCGTCACAATAGTGATATATTTGATATGTTTTTCTATGAAATCGCTTAGCCCGACTTGTTCCAAAACCTCTTCTTCTCACTTACCTTTAGTGTCCTCTCAAGTCTAAATAAATTGCAATAACTATGTAAAATCAATCTTGCCATTCTAATAACAAAGAATTACTTCAGATTTGTGTATTTCCACAAAAGTTGAGCTTGTACCAGTTACATTATTTAGTGGCTACTTTTTTGTCTCACAATTCATTCTTTCGTGATTTGTTGTTGCAGAAAGCGAAGCCCTGTTTGCATATGCAATGCAATCTAGGCGAGTTATTTTTGATTTAGTCAAATCTGACCTAATTCAAAATAATTTGTAATATTGGATATTGTTTCCAAACAGCCAGAAAATTAAAAAACAATGTATTTCAGGTCGTTTAATAAGCTCCAATTTTCTAGGAACGTAATTATGGTTTTGACAATATATCTTAGTTCTAGGCACTTTATTCTTCATGATCCACTTGTGATGTTTAGCAGATGCATAATGAAAAATCAACTGTTGTATTCAGATTAATTTGCTATCAAAAATTCCCCCGATGACGTCCCCGAAGGAAAGTCAACGAGCCCCGACTCCCCGCTGTGCAATGGAGGTCTTGACCCGCCACTGGAAGCATTCATGAGCGCCCCAGTGTCAAGAAGGTAAGTATGAAGAGAAAAAGGGGAAAGGAAGAGCTCCTTTGTATAAATACTCCACTAGCTTGATACTAGCGCCTGTCTTAAGCGAATTCTGGTTGCCATGTTTGCCTTCGGCTTGAGCCATGTACCATTGGTGGTGAAAACAAGACCACCAGCACTACCCAAGCCTCGCAACACTTGAGCTTCTTGCTTAACTGCGAGCCCACGAACATAAGTCGGCGCTCACCTCTACTATCCACTCTTTTTTTGTCTCCAAACGTTGAACCCTTAAATCTCACGCAATTTTAATAATTCCAACTAAAAACAAATAAATTGTAAAGCAGAGAACTGTTTGTGAATATACAACACATAATCTAGATGCAAAACTAACTTCGGTGGCGCGACAATTTCAAATGACACGCGATCTTTTTCGGATACGAGTTCAAGGAGGTTCTGGTAAGAGAGGCTCAAAAACAGTGGTTACGAGGCATTTAGCTGCTGAGAATATTTCCATGTCACAGTTTAAGTACTAGTGCTTGAGCTACTAAGTATATAAAGGTAGTTCATTATCTATCTATGGTTCTATTTAGACGCGAGCGAGAGGCGTACTTAATACTACAAATTGATGTCTGCATGATCCCCATTGCCTTTTACTTAAGATTCCATCTTTCATCTCCATCTTCATTTGATTACGAGATTACAATATCACATTATTACATTATTATGTAACGGTACGCCATGTTATGTCTTTATTTAATTGTTGTGTCATGCGACAGAACGCGACGCAAGTTCCTATCAATACTGTGGGACGGGTTTCGTCGTACAGGTATTGTTTACTAACAAATGCTACAGGGATAACTCGGCTAACCAGCCGTCACATTACATTAGTCCCTAAAATTCCACTCAATGAACTGGATCAAGATTACGTTATGTATTGAGCATATTATGAACACAGTAATTTAAAGTTTTTCGTCGAAGCTCATCATCGCTCGAAGCGGCCAATATACAATTATCTAAGGCATTTTATTTGATTGCAGCTACAATGATTTGACGCTAGAGGAAAAAAATGTAGGTTTACTTGGATATGGCTATTTGGGTGTCAACACTAATCACACTCCGTTATTCACTGTTTATAGCCTAACTACTTGTTCACCCAACAACGCCTTGATGACAGTTCCGCTTAATTAATTTCTCCTATTGGTTGACCGGTAGTACTGAAATCTACTCAGATTCAGCTATACTTATCCACCCCCCACCCCAAAAGAATCACCAGAGTAGAAGTAGTAGCTAGAAGTAAGCAAAATGGGCAGCGTGGCTCAATCACAGTTTGATATTCCAGTACTTGGGTAAGATTAGTAGAGAGTTATGGGTATATATATATCCCAAGTGACATGCCATGAATTAAGAACAGTCGCAATGGACGCCGGGGGGGAGATCATAAACATACTAAAAACGGTAAGAATATAGAATGATTTCTCCATCATTCTTCTTTGCAAATATCGCTAGGTATGTTCTGATACACACACATATATACATTGGATATCCTTCCTTTCTCTCTCTATTTCATCTCGACTCATATTCGAAAAGGATAAGATACCCAACTCTCTCTCGATCTGGGATATAAATGTGGGCCAGGCCTTCCTAAGAGACAGGTGCCTCAGACTTTTTTTTCAAAAAAAGATGCTTTATCGTTAATTAATATGTTTCAAGAGCCCGCATAGGCATAATACTAGAATAGCCAAGTAAAGCTAAGCAAAGCTTTCCTACCTCCATTTGTAAGAATTATTCTTGGTCACTTGGTGAAAGAGGTTGAATTATTTTATAGTAGAGTCTTCTACTGATTACGTAACCTTGGAGATTCGATTATCAAGTTAAACGCTTCAAATTAATAAATGACCTACGTTTGAGATTTGCATCATCTGAAAACATACTATTAATTTATTTTGAGGTGTCACTAGAGGATGATACGAGTTTTGAAAATTGTCTGCGCCTTACGCATGAGAAAATGCTTCTGAAGATACACTCTGATAAAAAAATACCAACAGCGTGCAGAATAGAAATCGGCTTCTCTGAATCAAATATCAATACCAGTAATATATCTCTAGTCTTACGTATGATTGATATCCACAATATCCGGAAGCTTACAAAGTTTAATTTGTCTATATTTTAAGATCACACTAATACATTAATTTTCGATAACTTTAAATTTGTTGAAAAACTATTATAGTAAATTTCCTAAGGGGTATATTGTTGAATTGCGGCGTATTTTTCTTTGAATAGTCTACCACGGGCTGACTGTTTTTACGCCCTACTCAAATATTATGATAAATGATGGCTGGATATGTGCCTGCAATAACTCCAACAAACATTAAATTTGAGTCATTGCACATCCTATAAATCAATGCCAGAGCTCTTTCCTTTACTCTCTTTTAAATCAGCATCTTTCATGTCCGTATGAATCTGCGCTTTCTCAGCCTGATCTCGCCAATTCCACGGAAGCCAACTTCCGCCACTGGTATTCTTTCCCGACTGACCTGGCTGAATCTCTGTGTCTTCTGGCATTGATTCAGCCTCAATCTTTTCGAAATCTGCCTCGCTACGGGACTTAGCCAACCCACTTAAAGAACTTTTCATTCCTTCAAAAGTCTCATCGGAATCACTGGGAAAGCTCTCAGGAAGCATACCCGGGACTTTAGAAGGTGTTGAAGATCCACTATTGAGATCAGTTTCTAAGGCTATTGCTTCCTTCTCTAATGCAGAGAGAAGATTAGCTAAATGCTCACGTTGGGCAGAGATGAAGGATAGACGTTCAGCGCTCGAGGCGCTGGGTAAAAGCTGTTGGGTTAGACCTCTCGATGAAAAATGTAATGAAGTGGCGGCATTCACAGCCGAAGCTAAAGCATTGAAAATTTCAGTTACGGGACCTATTGAACTAGATGACGAGCTGCTCGAAGGCATGGTTTTGGAAGTCGGTAAGCTGAATCTTGCAAGCAAGCTTTGTGTGTATCCAAGTTTTGTAGGTGTTGCAGGTGGAGTTGGCTCTTTTGGAGGGAAGCCTAAAAAGTTCTTCTTCACAAACTCAATGATCTGTTTCAAGTACTTTACTCCCGCGGTCTTGGCACGGTCATGGGCAGAAGAAATAAACTCGTCGATTAGATGTTCATTTTTTTGGAGGAAAGGATGAACATGGGTAAGGTAAAGAACATTTGCGCCCTGTGTTTGGGGTAAAATTAGATAGAGCAAGAAAGCAAGACGAATCCACGAGTAAAAGGGAACCCTAGAGTTACGATATGAATAGTCAGAAAAACATTTGCTACATTATGGGAGATTTGTAAGCCAACCTCATACCAAAAGAGAATAAACGCAGTCCACGATTCAATAAAAAGTGCGCAAGCTAGTACAACCCAGTACATAAGCCATGGCGTAAGTAGCGCTGGATCCGATGTCTTCAGAGCTTTGTAGGATGCAAAGACTGGAAACAGAAACGTAGGGATAGAGCTAATTCATTGTCAATTATGTGTTAATAATGCGAATGGATCTATAGAGGCCTTTCTCTCTCAGACAGAAAATATGTGCTGGTAAGTGAGAAGCTGTGAGTCGAGGAGAGGAATGGAGGGGGTTTTGGAGAACTCGCGTACGAAAGTAGTCCAGCAAAAGTGTCAAGCATATTATCGACGGAAGAAAGTATTTAATGAATTTCAGTTGAGGATTCCTACTTCTCACTAACAGGATTATCTCAAGGTATTTTATGGACAGGAAATAAAAGACCCTACGGGTCAATCAAAATATGCTTCAAGATACGAGAATTAGAAGATAAAAAAGGCTGTAGCAACGACCAATTTCCATAAGGCGGGGGAGGGGCTGCACAGTCAGGGTGATGATGTTCATTATTATTGTGGGGGCATGACCTTAGACCGCTAATGCGGAGTTGCATTAATCCCTGGAGCAAGTGAGGAGGGGGGTGAAAATACACCCCACCTTTTCTTGCTAAGTCAATCAATCAATAAATCAATAGTTGCAGTCGGTAGTGGGGCCTGGGATACAAAGACCCCTATGGCCAGTTCTATCAAGCAAGCTTTTTACCCTCTTCTTCTTGAATCAGGCAAGCATATCGGAGCTTAGCTTTATGGAAACACGTGATTTCCTCATGGAACAGGTAGCCAACATATACTCATGCACTGGAAATAGATAAAGCCGCTTGACTTTATTTCTCTCTTTCATCTTGTATTGGGAAACGGGGTTGCTAGATTTTCGCTTAAATTAGCATCGCCAAGTCGGCTATCCATGTCTATCAGGTAGACAGACACATAATAGACACCGATCCATGCCTATACTCGCTAACCATCTACTGGCTATAAACCCCAGAGGTAACAAAGAGCGCTTACTTAAATTAGCATATCTAGTCCTTTAGCTTATCGCTTATCTCCTAGTCTGACTGACATTCGATTAGTCCAACATACTAAATCATTGTTCCTAGTAACGAGAGACAACAGACACTTTGGTGATGAGATATAAGATCATCGGATCATTCAAGGGTGGAAGAGCTTAGTAATAAGCAGGAAAGCGAATATTTAGGCAATCATCGTCTACATTCTCTTGGCTGTAAGGGCTTCTTGAGAGGCACGAGAACAATTGTTTCTGCGCTCGAAACATGGCACGATCTCTCTTGAGAATCGTAGTATGGTCATTTTTATCAAATCTTATGGATTTTGGGTGGAGGAGGAAGGGGGAATCCCGAAAGGCTCAAGCGACTTGCGCCTCAAATCTTAGTTGCCTCCCTCGCTGCCATATCAGGGAATTGGTTAAGTAAATACAAGGCACCCCGTACTATCAATGATTTAGACACCAACATCGAACCAGGACGGCTAGTCACTTCACGGGCTCTGACATTCAGTAAGTCGCGTTTATTTATACACCTGCAAAGAATAATGCGTTATGCTTTTCAAATCTACACGAACCATGAGATGCTTTAATTCAATCTATAACATCCACCTCTAAACTAATCATTCCGTGCATCCTACAGTGGAGGAATGGAGTTGATATGCTACAGTGCAGTACGCGCAATCGTGCTATGGTTCCGCAGCATCCTCAACCACAAGAATTCGCGTATGAAGTTGCAATCTCGTGTTTAATGAGCGGTTATTAACAATCTACCAACCTATTTTATGTCAAAGTCGATGGGCTTAAGATTACAGAATTGTACACCAAAATACCAAATGAAATTGTTCCCGGACACATCAGAACTCATAATGGTGTCAGATACTTCACTCCACATTGCGGCATTGTTAGTATCGGTTAAGCTACGGGTTCAATTGTGTGTTAACACTTGATATATGAGTTCTTAGTCTTTCTTCCTTCCATTGCATGTCTAAACTATTTGTAGGCAGAAGATCAGCTTGGCCCAATGAACATAGCAAGTATTTAACTGCGTATGCCAAGCGCGTTCAAACTTTTCGCACTAGCCTAAGTTTAGATGATCGTCGGCCTAGCTCGAATAGTAATCTGCGCTACGCTCAAATGCCTTCAGATGAAATATTCTTGCGAGCCGATCAAGGACCCCCATTTTCCTTCGTGGACCTCCCATTATTACCTAATAGGCAAAATTTGACACCCAATTTCTTCCATTGGCACCTAGCTCCTCTCGGTGATTTCTCCATACCCAGGTCAAAGCCAGATAAATGCTCGTCGCCTGTTAGCAACCAGATAAAGGATAGTTTTAATTTTCGCTATAAAGCGTAAACAATAAACTAAACAATCACTTGACATACCTGGTTGACTATTTCTAAATCTACGACATCGGATGTATCGTGGAAAGTATTTGCAAGCGGACTGGGTTGATGTTTGGGGGTTCTTTTTCGAGTGAGAGAAAGGTCTCTCCTTATTTTGGGAGAAGAATTGACATTCAATCACCGCGGCACGATATACCAAGAGAAAAGTACTGCTCATTCACGGCATGATTATGGTCAGACCAGAGCTACTAGCGATGCGATAATGCTTTCTCTCATAAGACAGTCCTGTTATGAATCGTATCTGCTTGAAAGTCGAAGCCAGAAAGCAGTAGAGGTTAAGCTGTAAGTCACCTCGTAAAAGTCTCAGATACGAATGATAAACGCAAGATGGGATTTCTTTAATGAAGTAGTTAAGGTAGATCAAAGATAAAATAAACAATGTGACTAAATTGAGTATATCGAAGTAAGAGTGGTGTTAGATACAATTCTTAATATTACCAAATTGCTAAGCTGAAGATTGAAGTCAGCGGAATCCATATGCTATATACACAAATCTCCTAACTCCAATTTCCTATACGATCCTAGAAATGGACAAATGTCACTGAGATTACCAGTATCTTAGCCCCAAAATTATGGCGCTGTCGGGCTTACCCGCGCAGTCACGATAGCCTCAGTCTCAATGTTGTAAGAATCGAGTTGTAGAATTAGCCTTACCTAAAAATAACCTTCACGTCATGACCTCAAGCGACGCGAGGTAAGCGGCTACGTCATTAGTGACATATTATCACGTGAGCCTAAGTCACTTCATGACAAGTCCATACAATTCAAGAGCTCAACGAGAGACATGTTTCTTCCATAAAATAGCCACCATTCTCGCCAGATCTCAGCCAAATAGAAAATGTCTGGAAGTAAATGAAGGATTGTATCCAAAGCAAATATCCAGGCTTGGAACAAAGGAGGTAGCGTTCACATCATCGGCTTCGAGATTTTATAAAGGAAGCCTGGAACGAGGCGTTAGATGAGGATGAGTCGGAGAGGCTCAAAGATACGATGCCGCGTAGAATCAGGGCCGCCTATGAAGGTATGGGTAACCTAACGAAATATTAAGAGTTTCATCACCCCAGGTTGTATAGAATACTATGACTTGCATAAGCAAGAATAATGAAAATAGAGCTTTTTTTGAATTAAAATTAGAGGGTGCCCTTCTTTTCATTGTGAATATTTTCCCATACAAATTTTTAAGGTTTATGCATAGATCAACAGTCAATTATACTAGTTCAGGTTAGCGAAAGCCGATATCTCCGATCGAAATGATCGATATTATACAAGTTGGTTAAGCGTCAGGTGGGTTGGGATGATAATAAAAATGGGGCTTATTATGAGCACAAAATAATGCTGGTTCATTTTCCGGAGTATTTAACCTCGCGCTATCGAAATCCATAATTTTAGCGCGAGTGCTCTTCTTTATCCATGCGATACTGTAGCGGCCATTACTTCATTAACAAAGTCGATTCTTGAAGCTCATTAAGCGAGTCATTATAAAGTATAACCTATTTAAGCGTAGCGCAGGATACTATTCTAGCTAGGCCGACCATTATTTAAAGATAGAGTAGTGCAAAATAAATTTGAACGCTTACGATATGTGCAAATAGAAACACGGTATGTTCATTTAGCCGGTCTGATATAAACCCTACTTATATATCTACAAAGAATGAAATATCTACTGAAAATTAGAGAACTTTACCTTTCATCAAATGTGGCCTAATAATTGAGACGATTTAAAGCTAAAATTCCCAAGACTTTTCGAACTTTAATTATCTTTGTGTCAGAAAATTGCGCCTTAGTACTCTCGCGAATATCGTTCAGAATCGTCACTGATACTTAGAATGGAGAGGTCTATATTTCTTGACCATGAGAAAATCTCCCGCGGTAATTGCCCGTCCACCAAAAGGGTCTTTTGCTGTGTTAAAATTTTTTGAAACGATCCATTGACTTCCTGAGCAACCTGTTTAAGAGTGAGTGGAGGCCGCCCCTTCAATTATACGATGAAAGTCTTGATCATCAGTTACTTTGCAAGTTTTCATAGGCAATCCTACGCTTTTGAGAGCAGGCTTGGCTCGGTAAGACAAAGCCTTACTTTACGGAAAATTAGAATGCTTTACTCTTCCGACTGTCCTTTCCTTGGCCTTGTTCAACTCTGTCGTATAAGTTAGAGAGAGAGGGTAAGTCTTGCAGGAAATATTGTAAAATCTTGATAATATTTTCGATAGAAATTATATTAGCTTCAAGAAAATGTATTCATGGGGAGAATTCAACCGTAATCTAATTTTCTCTAGTAGAATGACATTCTTGCCGATGCTAAATGAATGTATATACTTGTGCTTACATATATCATACCACAATATTGACGAATGTCTGATATTACGTTACCAAGGAAACCGGTTGAGCTGGAAGGCTAAAACTAAAGAAACAGCCAATTATGAGGGTCTCACTTTTTTGAACAAATCAAATAACTGGCCTACAGCTAAATCTACGCAAGAATTGTCTAGCTTGAGCATATATCCCATAGTAGTGGCAACACGATTTAGTGCCCCAGTCATCTTCGATGGCTATATATCAGCTATTCGATCGATCCTTGAGAAAATATCAGATCTCACAAAGAAAAAAATTTTTATAATGTTTGCATACGAAAATATAAAAAGAAATGCTTGATCTTTCGCCATTCGCAGTTAGTGTCTGCTTGAAAGCTTGAAATTTTGAATTCCAAAGATAAAAAATCAATATTCATGAGCTTAATTAGATCTCATCATCATATTCAAGAGTTGATTTTCGACGTATCAATTGAATCTTGTATTTTGTTTATTGTTATATGATCCAAATCAAACTATAAACGGATCGCGCTTTGTTCAGAGTACCTCTTTCCCAAATATATTCCTTTTTCTTTCTTCGAGTTAGGGAATTGTTCTTTCCCTCTCCGGCTTCTGAATAATGATCATTTTTTATATCTATCTCTACTTTTTTTTTGGAGCTAGATTTATGAAATAAAAAAAGTCCAGTATTTGGGCTCAATGCCTAATTCTTCCCTCCTATTCTTTAATCCACCCTAATTCACTACAAGTATCAGTGCATCTGGTTAGTTCCTATTCTCCTTTGTTGTAATGTGATCAAACAACGATTTCGGTATTCTCTCTTTTTGACAGTCTTCAGGTAACTAAGATTAGAATCTCTAGTTACTACATTCCTACCACCAGCCCTGTCAGAATTTTTATCGACTTCCTTAGAATTAGATGGTCAAATAGTCTTTATATTCCGACCCTGTGTTTTCAGGTGTCAAATCTAAGCTGTTTTTAGACGAATAACATTTGCTTTAAAATAATGAGAGCGTGAAACCGTGGTTGAAAACAGAAATATTCATAATTATTCAGAAGATAAGACATTTTTTTTGATTCAATATACTAGTCCTAGAAATTAAGTGTAAGTCCTTTTAAATAAATTTTACAGGGAAATAATACTTCAAAAGTTTAGGCTAGCTACTCCGACAAATGTGCAAGGCCTCTGAAGTGTTCTAGAGGTCTCAAATCCTTTCTGATGCAACAAAAAGGGAGAAAGAGTATTGCTACCAAAGCCTGAAAGAAACGCAATACAGTTCATTCTGAAACCTTGAAAGTTTTCCAAGTGCCAATTTGGTGCGAAAAAATGACGTTCTCTGCTGCAACTACCCAAATTAGTTGTCAATTAGAAGCGCCGATAGATTATCCTGTGCAACAGCAAGGATACTCGTCTCGAATTCAAAAAATTAATGTTGATCAATCCAACTTATCGGAAAGAAGATATTGTCTCCATAAAAGTAATCTACATAATAGCGGTAATGCTGAGGAGAGAAGCAGAACTTATAGTTCTGAATCTCGGCCTAACAATAGAACATCTTCTTTCCAAAAAAACAAAACGCAAACATTAATACCTGTGCCTTCGCTCGATAAATCCAAGCCCGTCCTAGGGAATAAAAGATTAGGTGACACCGGCAAGTACAGCGGTCCTAATCTCAGCTATAATCAAAATTCAGCGAAAATTTATGGAAAGGATTTCGATAAGTGCTCCTCTGTGAACTGTAGTTCTAGATTGCCTTATCCTATGAGTTCTTATTACCAAAAAAGTCCTCGAAAAGATACTTCTATTGATATACGTTGTTGTTACTCGTTAGTATTGGCGAATTCATTCACTAATTTTGCGGCAGCTGATGATATTCCTCGCGAAAAATATCCAAGGAGTCTTACAAAAATATCGATTCCTGTGCAAAAATCGAACTCATCACCTTGTCTCCGAAGTGATAACATTAAATTTCCTAAGCTAGCAACCTCTTCAAAAGAAAAAAATCGGATCGAAAGTCATACAAATACTTTACCTCGCAATTTCCAACCTCAAGCTTTCATCAATTGGCGGTACGCAATAAATGGTGTAAGTAATCAAAATTTGCATTTCACGAGTGCCTTCATTACCATAATACTGTATATAAAGGATGCTCTGCCACTCGTATAAGTACGTAAGTTCACTAATAAAAGCAGAAAATTTCAGTTAGAACGCAGTATCCATTCATGAATCCCTCCACTCGTTTTGAATATCGTTCTCAAATTCCAAAACTAAATCTTTCAAGTAGGAAGGGGTTTGTTCATTCTTCTATGTCTAATGAAAGTACTTTAATACAAAGTGAATTCAACTCTCGAAATATTGGAGCACCTCAAGCTCGGGATTTTGATGCGAAAATTCTTATGGAGGAAGCTGAGCCATTTTTCCCAATAATTTCAAATAAAAATCGACAGATATATACGACACAGCCTAACTCATTTTGGTGCGGACGCTTTACAGCTCTTAATGATCGATTCCATAACGATATGCTTGAGACCCTAGTGATAGATAGGAAGTCATATACGAGGTTTCAGGACGTAACGTTACCATCGCTACGAGCTGGGCCAACACTAAAAGATAGCGATTCTCCAGAGACTACAGCAGGACTGCAATATCTTAATGACGAAGAAACTCGAAGATGTAAGAAATCTTTTATTCATCTTGGAGCACTTTGTGTCACAGATGAGGCGAAAAAAAGTCTATGGAATTTTCAGTTAGCATATGCTAGATCTCAAGGGAAAAAACAATTATTGCCGATTGGAGGGGAAATGGACTCAGATGTCGATCAAGAAAGAGAGGTATGATTGGACAAGGAATTCACTAGGAACACGAGACTTCTTGGAACCAAAAGAACTCAAACGATTGAATTTAAGTTACTAATATGGAATTACAAGAGTGATTCTTACCCGAAGCTTTATTTTCAATTCTTCATATATTGAGCGTACAAAAAAGCGAAATAAGATGACACATCTTCTGATAATATGTTAGAAAATTGGAAGAGTGAATAAATAATAGTAAATGAGCGAGATATGATGGAAAAAATCAATTTCTAGTGACGATTAACAAGAGAAGTCAAATAATAGTTTCACATTGTATTAACAATGGTATCTGACAATATAAAGATGCTTTTTTACTAAAAGTCAAATTTTTTAGAATTCTTTTTGAAGTTAAATGACCTGGATTATTGTGAAGTATAATTCCTTAGATTATTTGAGTAATACATGCACCTTAGGCCGGCAGAGCTATCGATTGAAGGATTGTTGAGACTATCAATATTAATTTGCGAAAAGTGAAGGCTCTATTATTTTCACTTGCAATTCAATTTTGTTTGCAGCCTAAATTCTTCATGGAAGGTTCCTTGTGATTTGATAGTTTTAAGTGAAGAATCATTCACAAAATTAACAATATTTGGAATCTCAGAAATTTAATCATGATAATTTGTTGAATAATTTCGGCCTTTATTTTTAATTCTTTGCTTTTAAGAGACCCTTGAAAAAATCAAAGCTATTACAATCAGATTGTAAATTCCACACTTTACCTGTAGGCCGGTCCTCATGGTCTGATAATTCCTCAACTTTGAGGAGACCCCAATCCGATGTGATTCCTTTGATCCTTGCTCGGGTACAACCTGCTGCCTCCAACGTAACAATCTGATTAGTGTGCAGCCAATATGAATAGTAAAGTGTATGAAAGGACGAGTCAAAGCCATTGAGACAAAATTTCTTGTATAATGTTTCAAAGCAAGTTAAAATACGAGCGAGTAGCTTTTCTGGAGTAAAATATGTTTGACAATGAAATTGTGGGGAAGGAGAAGAACAGTATGGCGAGGAGTGATTTTGGGAATGGGAATTTTTGTACATGCTATGTTTTAATAGAGCATTGAGTGATGTAGTAGGCGCATCATTAGTTGTATTGAGACCAATACCAACAACGAGATCAAAATTCCCATCGATGCATGAAGAATTGATCAGGATTCCACCGACTTTAACATAAGATTTTAGGTCATTGTCATCCTCTTTGTTGTTATTACTGGCGATACGACTAAAACTATTGCTATTGTCGTTTTTATTTTTTGTAGAAATTTTCGAGGGATCTTTGATGTCTAAAAAATAAAAAAAGTTATTTAGAGAAATACCAAGTAAATTAGTAGTTCTACTACTTGAATATTCAATAACGTATTAATTCTTTCTTAATATAAGAGGTGAAGAGTGATTTAATAACTAGGAATAGGGAAATAGTAGGACGAGTTACACTTACAAATATCATTAGGCCATTTTAATTTAACTGGTAATTTTTCGAAGCCTTTCTCGTATAAATGAATTCCTTGTACAATTGCTATAGCAGCTACATATTGAATAAAGATGACAGGTGCCGTAGTGTTGAGTGATAATGGATGCTTAATGCACACTGACATATTCAAAGATCCTCCTGGAGAGACCCAGAGATTCGATCCTCGGCCTCGTCCAGCAACCTGCGTGGTAGCTGTGAATGTAAATCCCGTGGGAAGTTCAGCTAGCAGTTTCGGGTTTCTATAGTAATTTTAATGAGGATTATAGCCCAGAAAAATATAAGCTATTTAAGCGCAAGATGAAAAAAAGAAAGGATGTTTAGGTATGAAAAATAATAATAATGTCTTACCGTTCAAGCATTGTGTTGGTACTCGTTACAACTTCTCCGTATAATAAGAACTTGCCAAAATCATATGCCTTTCTTCCTGTTTCATCCTGAAATTCTTTTAAGCTTGTAAAAAATAAATCATGATTGAATTTAGGCGTTTCTTTCACATTTGGCCATTTTGTTTTGTGGAGAACCAAGTGTTTAATAATTGAGCCGTAACTATCTTGATTTTTACTTTCTCTCTTTTCTAAGTCACAGACATCAATGCTTCTGCCACTTTTATGGTCAAGAAGCTTAGAGTGTAATTTAGTCTTAGTTTTAAATTTCGATCCACATTCGAAATCTGGGTTTTCCAAGTAGAATATATCGTTCTCTGCTTCAATAGATTCTTGTCCATCATCATCATGAGTTGTGATGGTCTGCCATGAAGATAAAAGTTTCGGTATAAGCTCATAATGTATAGAAGATAGATGAAGACAGGATGGAGAAGGAATTGGATAATCTTTCTGATTGACGGTTAAGCCCAGTTTTGTTAGGCATGCTTTCAGAAATGAGACTCTAGCGGAGTCACTTTCAGCCAATTCCTTGATTATTTCCAGATATGTTGGTATTTTTGAGTTATTATCCAGATTAATAGCAGCAAATCTAAACATTCAGACATTAGTATTATAAAACATTGAAAAGATTTAGATCTCACTCAGGATGTGGCCCAGTAAGTATTACTTTTCCTTCATTAACACCGCAGTAAACTACTGCAGCATTTCCTTCACCTCCATCAACATCGAGGGTATCATTATATCTGGCGAGAATTTCAACCTTCTTGTCGGTATTTTTCGCTGCATCAACAAACACACCTCCACCGTTGTAGTAACTTTTAAACTTAAATGAAGTTATAGTAGTTCCAAGTACATTATCAGGAATAATCACTTCAACAGCTTTGGCACCCACTTCACTGTTATATTCAAACCCTTTAAAAGCACAACCACGACATGTACCTGGGAAAAAAGATAGCTCTCGAGAGCCAACAACCTCGAGAGGCCTGTTACCCACTTCAAACTCACATCTGGAACTTCCAAAGTATCCTCCAGCACAAAATCCAAGATATGCACCGCCCCGACGAACGTATTGATCAATAATTCGGTTACCATCACCATTCAGGCTCCTACAGTATCCTGTATCAGCACCCCCTGGAAATACTAAGAGAGCGCAAGACTTTGTCCATGGTTCCTCAAGAATAGTCTTCTCTGTAATAGGAATAACTGCATAATTGGGAGAAAGTAAACGTCTTAAGGTATAGAGACAGTGACGAACAGACTCGGCAGAACTCCCAAGACCTAGATTTTTGTCAAATCAATTTTTCCTATTAATCAATTGTAAGAAAAAGCCAAAGAGAGTTAAAGGGTCGTTTAAATTTTTGATTATAATATTTTACCTGAGTATATAAGTACATCAACTTTCCTATTTGCCATTTTTAGACCTATTAAGTGTACTTTGGAGTCGGTGTTGAACGATATAGATACAGCTTTTTGACTGTCATCAGTATGTTTTCCAACCAATTATACCTCCGGAACAGTGTAGTTTAGTTATTTGATCTTGTAACAGCAAGCTTGGTGGAGCGGGATTATTCATGATGATTTGTTAGTGCTTTTGGTGATTTGCATCCCTTGTGTAAGCCAATACTATTACAGAGTATCTATAGAAGTAAAAGAGCTTAGGATTAATTATAACTATCTAATTCAAATAAATGCCATGCTTATAATGCCATGCTTATAATGATATGAAATATATATATATATATATATATATATATATATANNNNTATTCTACTTCACTATCTAACTTCTAAAATAAGGAAAATTATATATAAAAACTAATTCATGTTCACTTCTTCATCTAATCCCTAATATTCAAGGTATTGATCTATGTCATAAACAGGTCAATATCTGGTTGGACCTCCACCAGCATCTATAACCGCCTGACACCTGGCGGGCAATCCTTCAAGTAGTTTTATTAGGAATTCAGCAGGCACGGAGTGCCATGCCTCCGTAACAATTACTCGAAGTGAATTATGCGTTCGCTGTCTTCCACCATCCAGATTTGGATAATTCCGCTGGATGTAGTCTTTCATCCAGCACCAGACAGCTTCGATAGGGTTGAGATCAGGAGAGTAAGGTGTCCAATCGATTGGAATAATCGATCTCTCTTGCAACTCTTCCATCGTGTTTTCACATGCGTGTGCAGGAGCATTGTCCTGCATGACGGAAAGCCAGGGCTTCATAGACACCATCCCGTCTATGAGAGGTACTATTTTCTCACAGTACTTCTCGGAGTCTATGGAGCCCCACTCCTTCTCCCAAAACAAACAAGGTCCCTTCTCTGCTCCCGCAAAACTACCCCAGAACATCCATCCATTCCTTTTGCTAGTTTTTGAGTCTACGCAATCAATTTGGTACTCCTCATTGTTCTAAATAAGAAAGTTAGTCCACTAGTATATTTCAAGTCAAGAAACAAAATATTACAGACCTTCCTAGTCACCCACTCTCTTGAATGCTGCCCATCCTTCACCCAAGTTTCGTCAGTCCAAAGAATAGACGACCAGTCTTCAAAAGTCCAATGTAGATGGGCTTCGGCCCATTCTCTACGCTTTCTCATGGTTTCTTGTGATGATGGGGGCTTCTTATAAGCTGGATGACGCTTATAGCCTCTTTTTTGAAGCTCTTCTGTAATACTTTCTCACTTACACCTAGGTCTCTAAAAGGAACGGTGGCAAGTTCAAGATAGGTCATCCTCCGATTTACAGATGATGACGTAATGAATTCAATGATTTGATCGACATCCTCCCGTGAAAGGGTTGATGGTCTTCCACTACCCTTTCGTGGTGTTACAGTGCCACATTTCAGAGAATATGCAACTTGACCTCGTGATACGTTTAAATGATTAGCTATTTTTTGGTAGCTCCAACCTGCATCACGAAATCCGTGAATCTGCAAAATCTCATAAATTTCAAAACTTACAATTTTAGGTCATCAACGTACTAGTAATAATTGATCTCTAGTTAAGGTCTTATGTCGTGACGTCGAGAGGTGAGTCGAGGGAGGAGGAGTCGCGGGAGGAGGAGTCGAAGGAGTTAATTTAGGAGAATTCATCTATGAAGTATATTTAGTGACGAGTAGTTTTCTATTTATGCTTAGCGGGATTAACTTACCTCATATAATATTCTTATTACCAGTGATGAAATGTTTATTGTGGTCAGTAACTGTACATCAATAATGATAATCAAGGCACAAACAATTGAAGTTGGCAAAAATCAAATTTAGAAGGTTGTGTAAAAACTTATGAAAATGAAAGGAAGTTATGTAGCATAGTAAAAAGCCCATTAGACCAGGCATAAATATTTATACGTTCGCTAAATAGAAACTAGAAGGGGTATACCCCTGAAGCGAGTATATGATCTGCACATATAGGGGGTAAAAACATTACCGTGGTAGTAGAGTATATACATAAATATTCATGATATATGCTGTTGCAACTAGACGAGTATCAGTGATTTGGACATGGATTTTTCCTTAAGTTACCAATATTTAGTACATGACTTTGCTTTCGCATCCCTGTAACCTTCGCCTGGTGGTTTATGAAAGCTTATACAACTGAGAGCAGAGAGTAGTAGATCTAGCCTACAACCTTATCTACTATCTAAGGTAGGGCAAGATGTGTTAACTAAGCTATGGATTATAGCACAGCTACATGATGAGATGCATATCGATACTGGGAACCTAAAATACGCGATGAACCGAGCGCTCGCTTTTCATCCGAGGAAAAAAATCCAATCGGTAACGTTTCTTAAATCGAATGGACTGAATATTGAATTTTCATCAGATATAAAGGGTTTTTGGTGAGTGAAACATATCATAATGAAAAATTGACCCATCGCTAAGAGGTCTAATTATGTTGAAGAATGATACTTATCGACGCGCTATTTGTAGATCTAAAAACTGATGAATGGGTTCATTAATAGGTTTAAGATCCATAAAGTAATGAAATTGGAAAAACACGAAGTAATTAAATATAATTTATATGATTTTTTTACTGCAAATTTGTATTTATTGCTTACGAATGTAAACTTTTTCAATATAATCAAGCTAGGACCATCAATACGGTCGATTTTTCTAGCCATCTTGACTTGATGAGCATTAAATAAAAAAACCACATGGTATTTTGACTTGCAGTTAATTATAACGCAAACTGAAATGCCTTGTAGTAATTATTATTTTTTATTTTAAAAAATAAAAAGAGCGGAAAATGAATATTAAGCAATTAAAATTAGGTATTGTCGATACCCCTATAATACCACCTTGTGAACAGTACATACAATAACTCAACAATTAATAGTCGGAATGTGTTTTAAAGTAGCTAAATTGAATCATTAGATTTTTGCCTTTCTAAATACTGAGTTCTAGTCCCAATTAGAAGGCCGTAGACCTTATTAAATGTCCTCGAGCATAAAGACATCACCAGTTTTGCGGCTTTCGCCCCTACATCTGCATACTTTATTTATTCTTTCAGTGGACAGCAAGCGTGTGAGGTAATATATTAATTCAAAGTTTAATCTTGCTTTCCGCATTGAAGTCTAACTAGCTGCCCTTTTCTAGTTGTTTTACTAGGGACGTACTCCAATAACTCACTCTCTGATGAACCATTGGTAGCTCATCAAAGCTCAACAAAGCCCAAGATTATAAAGTCAGCGCTAATATTACAGCGTGAAGCTGATCATATTGAAGCNCAGTTGTTAGTAGTAAGTTCATAGTCTTGAAAGAAGGGGTAATCTGGGTGCTTATCTTTGTGTGGCATCACCATATCGAGACAGCGTCTTGAGCGACAAGTACGCTAGAGCGGCTTAATAAAAATTGTAGTCCACTAAGTATCTGTATCTTTAATCAATCTTTGAAGCTATCTATTAATTTTCTCGTCATGTTTCCTACATAATGCTTCATGCTTAAGTTTTATCTGCCAAACTCCAGAACCTAACCGTATGACACCATGTTTCTGAGCCCATGCTGAGCCGCCTTAGTTCAGTCTTATTTGCTTCCTTAAGGCTTCAATATGATCAGCTTCACGCTGTAATATTAGCGCTGACTTTATAATCTTGGGCTTTGTTGAGCTTTGATGAGCTACCAATGGTTCATCAGAGAGTGAGTTATTGGAGTACGTCCCTAGTAAAACAACTAGAAAAGGGCAGCTAGTTAGACTTCAATGCGGAAAGCAAGATTAAACTTTGAATTAATATATTACCTCACACGCTTGCTGTCCACTGAAAGAATAAATAAAGTATGCAGATGTAGGGGCGAAAGCCGCAAAACTGGTGATGTCTTTATGCTCGAGGACATTTAATAAGGTCTACGGCCTTCTAATTGGGACTAGAACTCAGTATTTAGAAAGGCAAAAATCTAATGATTCAATTTAGCTACTTTAAAACACATTCCGACTATTAATTGTTGAGTTATTGTATGTACTGTTCACAAGGTGGTATTATAGGGGTATCGACAATACCTAATTTTAATTGCTTAATATTCATTTTCCGCTCTTTTTATTTTTTAAAATAAAAAATAATAATTACTACAAGGCATTTCAGTTTGCGTTATAATTAACTGCAAGTCAAAATACCATGTGGTTTTTTATTTAATGCTCATCAAGTCAAGATGGCTAGAAAAATCGACCGTATTGATAGCATGCACTAGAAGCGAGGCGTCTGAGATTTGTTGTGCATTAGATCCACGTGATCTTAATGCACGATTAATAGAAGATTTGATGGTGACTTGTAGAGAGTTGCAGTGCGCAGAAAGTTTCTGGGTTTAAAAGTNATTTAATGCTCATCAAGTCAAGATGGCTAGAAAAATCGACCGTATTGATAGCATGCACTAGAAGCGAGGCGTCTGAGATTTGTTGTGCATTAGATCCACGTGATCTTAATGCACGATTAATAGAAGATTTGATGGTGACTTGTAGAGAGTTGCAGTGCGCAGAAAGTTTCTGGGTTTAAAAGTACCCATTTTATACCCCTGTGGCAAAAACATGGGGCCCCATTGCGGTAAAATTGAGCAAGTAGCAATTGCCGGTTGAAATCGTGCAGACCCACACATTTAGGTTAGGTCAACAACCATTGCATAAACATTATCTTCAATACAAACTGTATTGTATCGAACGCCTATGTCCAAAACCGAGAGTGATCCCAAATCAGCGGCTGTTATCGGAGATGATGACGAACCTGATGATTGGTGAGATTACATAACTTTTACTTCATAAGCGTTTATGTATTTACTAACTGACATGAATGGCAAAGGGATAAGAGAATTTTCAGTACTGGCTGTGCAGGTGAGTTTCTAAATGATTTTTTTTCCTATACCCACCCACGCTTCCTCTTTTCTGGTTTCTTAAATACTCATGGCAAAACTTGTACCTATTGTCTTAACTTTCTTGAACAAGCTGAAAATACAAAAATGAATGACTGTTTCTATGAGAAAAAGGATTGGAGACTCTGCAAAGATGAAGTGAGTTGAATGTTTAATAGCATCCATCTATATAAAAAACCTTATGTCACATGACAAATCTTGGTTTCTTTCCGCTAATTTTTGTCAAAACCAAGCTTATAATGTTTAAGGAGTGTTGGAAAAGGAATAAAAATGATGAGAGAACTAGCACTAAGGATTCAAGTGAGACCTAGGGAATATTAAATTTTATTTCAGTAGTTTTTTCAACATGATAAAAAGATCAACTAATTCAACCAAATATATTCTATAGCGAAATTTAAATCTTGTTTTAATGTTAACGACGATAACTTCAACTAATATTTATTCTTCCAAATATTTGAAAAATAGAGATGACATGCGTAATTCCTGTCGGTTTTGGAATAAAGATCAAGGAAGGTTTTATGACTTTATCTGCATGAAGAGATAGTTGATATTCGTACTTATATATACTTGAATAGAGCTATAAAATTTGATGAGAAGCTAATCCTCAGCATATCGAATCATACTAAGTTTCTATTGAAGCAAAATTTGGGGTTTGATCTCTCAAGTTTTAATGTCACATTTAAAGTCTTTTGTTACAAAAGGGCTGACTCTACCCATGAACTGGATATAGTTGTATCTTTGTCTTCAATCTAGGATGCTTTCAATAAAAAAGTGTGAACTCATAAATTCCCTATTCAAAATTCTTCTGATATAAAACTGCTAAGGAAAACATTCTTCTGTAATTAATTGGGAATAATGATATTCTCGAGAAAGCCATCCAGTAGGTTACCATCTATCCACGAATGACACATCGTTTCCAGTAATCTATCTCTATACTTATCGAAATTATTTTCGATATAGTAAATTTTTGGTCTTCGAGAGACTTTATACTACACATATAGCTTTAATTCAAGCAGGTCATATTCTGTTGTCTCATGGCCTTTATGACTGGTAGGATTATGTCATATACTAGATAAACTGGATTCTTTTGGTTTGAGTGATCCTTAATTTTATTTTTGTGAGGTATGGTTCTTCTGTCAGTGTGAGATATGATAAAGACTTCTCTATTCTTTGGTCTAAAGATCTTCACCGTATGATCCATTTCCCTATCCAGTTTTTTCACTCAACTCCCGAAGAATAATGATTACCATTCTTTAAAGGTGACTGCGATATATTTAGCTTGAAGTAAAAGTACTGTTTGCTGTAAAAATTCTTAAAGCTATGAAGCTATGATACGCTATGTTTGCGTTCAGCTTAAAGCTTTAGAACTAAACACTCAGTACTCAGACCTAAGGATAACTCAAGGAAATTAGATTACCTAAAACTTCTTCGAATTAGATAAAGGTGGTAGTAGAACATTACTAATTAGTTGATATTTAAAGGATATTCGCCAATATTGTCAGCCATATTCTTGTTGAGAAAATTGCATTTACATAAGTCCGCTAAGAATGAACTTTAAGTATGCTGGGTTCTGAGACTCATTGTATTTGAGATAGAACAATTTTTTTCAACAGAAAATTATTTATTAATTTTATAAAAACACATCTGGCAGTCATGATTGTCCATGATTGCAATTCATAACCTTGGACTCGCTTCTACGCTTATAATGCAAAAAGAAAATTCCATTCTTAGTGCTTGATGCTTTCCTGATCATCAAAAAAAATGGTTGTTCGACACACTGTCAAATTTGGTGCTCGAGCTAGAGATCGACTTATATCTATTGATCATTTCAATTGTATCTATCAAGTTCAAGATGTCACCAAGTTTCGAACGGCTGGAATTTCATCAAGATTTACCAATATTTCTATCAGGCCTATTTCAAGTAACTCAAGAGGTGTAATGTATAATAAAGCACCTTTACCGGTCTCAAAACCCACCTTTAATTCAACAAAGCCTTCAGTCAGTCCTAAACCAGTAACCTCAACAGAGACCTTAATGACCCAAGAACAATCGCCAATCAAGGATATTTCAAGTGGACTTTCAGACGAACCTATAATTTCTAGCAAAGAATCGGACCAAGTTGATTGGACTCGGTCCTTTCATGGCTTATCATCTGAACCGTTTTCAAAGGAAGCTGCGGATGTATTAATGGCACCTTTAGATGTGGACGATATTGAAGTCAAACCAGATGGTATCATTTACCTTCCAGAAATTAAGTACAGGCGTATTTTAAATAAGGCATTTGGTCCTGGTGGATGGGGACTGGCGCCTAGAGGAGAGACTATTGTGACGGGAAAGAGCATTACCAGAGAGTATGCACTTCTTGCTCATGGCCGGTACGTACAATAAAGTCATCGACAATTGATACTCTAATTTCTTCTATTTTTGAAAATATCCAATAAAATTATTTTCATTTTTCATTTTCTAAATCGCTATATTATCTCCATGCTTTTGATCTCACTAATTCACAACTAATACTCTACCATCAATGGATAGACTGGTATCAGTAGCTCGTGGTGAACAAGATTATTATTCTCCCGAAGGGATACCAACTGCAACAGAGGGATGCAAATCTAATGCATTGATGCGCTGCTGTAAAGATCTTGGAGTCGCTAGTGAACTTTGGGATCCCAGATATATCAGAAAATTCATGAAAGCAAACGCTAAGCAAGTCTGGGCGGAGCATGTTATAACAAAAAAGAAAAAGCAAGTTTGGATTAGGAAAGATGATGAAGTGAGATACCCTTACAAGCAAAGTTAGACCCAAAAAATGAAAAAAGATAAATTTGTATATCTATAATTTATTCCCGAAAAATGCAAGTTCCTCCTGGTACTCAATTTTTTTAATTTTTTGTACTACTGAATAATAAATAGGCCCACATCAAAAAGAAGATAATTAATACTCATTCACCCATAAGTTTGAGAACAAATAACGCTTTAGTCATCAGATGAATTTACCTTAGGTCGTGAAATCCTTGAATCAAAACAAACAATTATTCCTTAATTTCATGTCATATTCAATACATTTTTTGTAGTTATTTGTCATGTAATGACGCGCAACAATGTTCGTAAACGTGTTTATGGGGCTATAGAAGAATAATCGCTTCATTTTCACAATCTGTATTCAAATGCACAAAGTTCCCCGGAGCACAGTCTCTAGAAAGGGAAAGTTTGGTATTTAAGATTTGAGAATTTGGATGTCACTTTGTTTACTTTTACCTCGTCTTTTATTTACTTACGGCGTATTTAAAAATCTCGCTTGAGGAACAAAGTCAATCATTGTATATTTACACAGACCACGCCTTTATACTAAAACTATTCATGCTTTGCCTTCTCTCTTTCTTTCCTAGTCTAGTAATGTAAGATACGTTAGAACCATTCTGTTTATTTTTTGATTCTGCGATGCTTGCTCTTAGGGACAATTATTGTCTGTCTGAACTTTGTCTACCTCGACATTCACATCTCGACCACAAGTCACTTCGTAACTAATCATATGATATCAGATTGATGTAATAACTATTGGTAAAGCTGTGAGACAACAAAGTACTCTTCCTTACCTGTGCGGGATAGTCCGACATCGAATGCGATTATACACACACAACCTCTGAGTTTGAGTACTTGAATATTATTGGTATCTCATCGCTTAGCTTAAGTTGTGTAGAAATTTTGCCATGAAGAATTTAAATAGGCTCAGTACTTATATCACAACCATACAAGGCACATGCACCCGTTATCTTGCACCCACTATCCATTCAGTTAAAATAAAATAATGGCACCTTAGCTAGTTTAAGTCAAACTCAATGACTACCTCCATAACGCTGCCAACTGATAAATTTCTTTGGCCTTTCATTTCGGCTAGGTCCACTCATTAATCAATCACAATTTTTGTGGAAGCCAAATTCTTGAAATAGCTTGTATAATGATAATAATCTATATACTTTTGGTAGGGAATGAGATTTAAGATCGATTTGGTTGATAGTAATCAGAGTCAGACTCTTGTCATAATTTTCGGGGCAAGATAAAAAGATTAGAATAGATCTGAGCTTTAAATATGAATTATCTCGAACTCGTTATCTTGGGAGGTAAAAAAGATCCCCCCCCCCAAAAAAAAACAAATGGTAGCCAACTTTCCCAAGATCTAACAGAGTTTTCATTATTAAGTATCACGCTCTGCATAGCTTTTGATCATTCCCTCAAGAGTTGGTTCGTATTCTATTAATTCAATTTTACCTGTAATTGCATCTTGAATTGTATTCGCCTGTACAAAGACCTTGCGAGGTTGTTTATTCCTCAATACCTCATTCCTAATTCTGGTTCCCCAGAAATCAGGCTCCACATAAGTCATCTCTGCATACAGTTTTGTTCCTGCTTCGACATCAGCTGTACTTTTATATATGTGTAGTTTCTGTAAGTAATCTTCTACGGCCTTACGACCAACACTTAAAATCTGACTACGATCGATCCTGACCGTCAGGTCAGACAAATCTTCGTTTTTGTATTCTAGCTTGCAAAATTCATTTGGAGCATTGAGAAAACATTTGAGAATACTAAATCGTGCTTGTGAATGGGCCTAAAATGCTTGTTAACTTTATTGAAACCTGTGAAATAATAAAGAGCGTAAAATACCTGTCCCCATTTTTTACTTTTCGGATCCCATAGTTCAAGAGAGGCCACACCAGCTCTGGCCATTGATAGGTATGCAACATAGAGAACGTCGCCCGGTTCACCATTCATATTTAGCTTTCCGTCTCCAAATCCAAATATTTTCAGGATTTCAAAGTCACAAGAAAGAGCCATTGCAACACACTCCGCGCGACACTCTTCATAACTAGCTGCTATACTACCAAATACAGAGCCCCAAGTTTGACCTGGCTTATAGTATGACGTGATAGGTTTATTTGTTATTGGACTAATAGGTGGTGATGCTAGATTGAAATTATAGCTTCCAGGTTTTGTTTCTTGTAAAAGTTTTCCAGTGCCATGGCCAAGAAGTTCGTGTATACCAACTTGTACTTCGAAAGCTACATCACGATATTTTTGGTAAAGAGCCAGATCAATGTCAGCAATGAAGGGAATTTTTTCATTGGGAGCTTTTGCGCTAAGAACATTTCCAAGGGAGACATTTTTAAAGCCTTCTGTCTGTCGAATATCATCATAATTTGGAATATTTATACCAGCAGGTATGCCACTTCCCGCAAAACAGAGTACTTCTAAGCTTGTAAAGTCAGGGCTTAGAAACTTATCTTTTTCAAAATCTTTGGACCAAGGAAGTTTTGGGAGCATTGATTCAGCAGCATTGACAAGAGTACTAAAAGCTCTTGTACGCTCACGATTGACCATAGCAACAAATCCTTCCCATTCACCTCGAATACCATGTGGATCTCGATATGTCTCAATAAATCCAATATTCGATCTTACATATTGTCAGTACTTTAGTTCCAAAATTCAACTAGAAAATGATTGAGGGCTAGTGAGTGATTTTCTATCAGCTCTTGATAGACACCTATACAGGCTACAGTTGTCTTCTAACACTACTCATAGCTCTGACTTTAGAGAATGAAGACTCTTAACACAGCAAATTCAATCTCACTCAAGCTTAGTGTGTATTCATGCTCTAGTAGTATACTGTAATTTGTATGATGTCATATGTATAAAAGAAGACGATGTCATATGTATAAAAGAAGACGAT